>JAHREE010000131.1:7301712-7386811 GCA_033628505.1 Tringa tobata
TCCACAGCCCCTACGGCAGGCGGGCGCGGCCCGGCGGCGCATGCGCAGGCGGCTGCCGGCCCTGCCCCGGCGGCGGCGGAGGGGCGGGGCGTTGGGCGGGGGCTCCCGCCCACCGGTCGGGCCACGTGCGCAACGGCCGGGGCTGGCGCACGCGCTCCCTTCTCAGAAGGTGGCGATGGGGCCTTAAAGCCACGGCGGGGTCTCAGGGTTCCCCCGTCTCTCACACGCCTCGGTTGTTTCCTCCTCCCGCCAACGCCCCTCAGGTGAAGCCGGCTCAGGTCCCTCAGAGCTGGCTTCCCTCCTCCTTGCTCTTCCCCAGGGTTCATGGGGCGGGTTCAGGTATGGCGAGGCCCGCCGGAGGGAAAGGGCAGCCTCCTTCCTAGGCCCATCGCAAGGGGACACCGCAGGCCTGGGCGTTTTCACCGAACAGGCCGTGCCCGGTATGGAATTACACAGAGCAGTGATCCGGAAAGTACAGCGCCACACGAAACTCATAATGCTCATCCATAAGGGAATAACTCCCTTAACGCTGAGGCTGTGAAGAATAGCAAAGAATGATGCTGCCTGCACCGTATAATTTACTAAAATTGGCATGCTTAGCTTTTTGGCCTTATCCACTGTGACATCTAGGGACATTTTATTTAGAATAATCTGTAGGAAGTTAAGTGGGTTTTCCAAAACCAAGATGTCCTCTGAGGCCTGTGAGCAAAGTACTCCATGCTAAAGCTCCCACCCCTCAAAACAGCCATGAAGGACAGAGATCTCATTGCTGGAGGCAGCACTCAAAAATCAACCCGTGCTGCCAGAACCAGGGGCCATCAAACTAATAGTGTGGTTTTATTTGGGTATTTTATGTAGTTTGTGGTGATGGTTCTCTTCGGATTTTGGAGATCTCACTAGCCTCAAGCAGTGTAATGATAGGACAAGGGGCAATGGTTTTAAATTGAAAGAGTGTAGATTTAGATTAGCTATTAGGAAGAAATTCCTTCTTCTGAAGATGGTGAGGCACTGGAACAGGCTGCCCAGAGAAGCTGTGGATGCCCCATCCCTGGAGGTGTTCAAGACCAGGCTGGATGGGGCTTTGAGCAACCTGGTCTAGAGGGAGGTGTCCCTGCACATGGCAGAGGGGTTGGAACAAGATGATCTTTAAAGTTCCTTCCAGCCCAAACCATTCTATGATGGTATGATTGCAAGGAGTAAGGCAGCTGCTTTTACTAGAGCCCTCCAAGACAGCAGCTTAGGTTAAGTGGCCTTTTTTCAAATGCACGGATCATCCCATTATTTTAATCTTGCTCAACACTTTTGAAACACCAAGGGGAAAGCACGTAGTTGCACAATGGACGTGCTTTTGTTGAACCCAGTTCACACAGGAGTGCTTCTGTTGAGTCAGTGCAAGGCCTGGCAAATATGTTTCCCGAAGTAATTCTGTACAGCAGCAGGTGGCAGGCTGGTGCCATGTTTTGCCATTTTGGGCTTCTTCAACTCAAATGCATCTTTTATCGATAGATGGCACTTGTCTCTGAGCTCTGTTTGGTGCCGTTGGGAGCTAACCAGTATCACAAGGTTCAGAAAACAGCTACTGAAATTCAATCAAATCTCTATTTTTTAATGATTTATTTTGGGCCTTGTCAAGATGGATTACATAGCTATTCTGGTGCTCTAAAAAAAGGCTGAAGCTAGCACAATTTATTTCAGCACTAATTTATTGTACAGCAGATACAGCAATATTTTAAGCAGTTTAGCTATCAGACACTGTGCTATGAATTTGCATTATAGTAATGTTAACAATTATGGCATTGCTAAAAGTTCCTAATAAAAATTAGGGTCTGAAAGATTTAACTGCATAAAAATAATACCTGCCCTGAAAAACAATGTAATTAATGCGCTCCCCCTAGTAAAGTTTCTCAGCCCCACGTATAGAAAGCTTCTTAATCATGTTATTTACATGGACAGATTTTCCTAATGGTGCCTGTAAACAGTTTCTAACATATAATAGGTTATAGTGGGATGCCATCCAAAGTCAGTTGTAAATATGACTACTGGCATTATACTTAGGTCAGCGGGAAATGAACTAAAGGTTTTAATTTGAGACTTTGCAAACCGCAAATGAAATTAAAAGCACAGGCTGAGCACAAACTGCTAATGACTACAATGATTATTATACACAGTGAAACAAAGATGGCTAACCTAATTTCTCAGAAAGACAACCATGCACAGAGTTAGACTTTCTTACTTTTAACAGCCTTATTTCTTTTAACTGCCCTGGAAATACCTAAATATGCTATAAATCACTCTTGTAAAGCTCACAGGTGACTCATTCCTTAAATATTTCATTTAAGGAATTTTTCATTTTCATAAGCCAAATAATTACCTTATTTTCCTTTGTCTAGGAACATAAAGTATTTTCATTCCTACTGACAAAATATCTTTGTTGCTACTGTAAATGAAAGCAGAATTTCATCATTAATAGCTGCAGGTGTCAATCAGCCAAATGGAGGACTGTGTTTATAATAAAATTGATTAATACGTCATTAATCAATGATGCCTTCCTAGGCATCTGTCCAAACCATGAAAACCTAAACATTGAATTTTTTAAACTGCAATAATATCAGAAAAGGTAGCACACATAAAAGATAAAAGGCAAACAGGTTTGGAATTGGCTTGGGATTATCTGAGAAAGCAGAGCCAAACTAATTAGTACCCTGCTAGCATACTGCGTCTCTCATTTTTATCTGTGACTTTGAATATTACTGTTTGTATTTTGTAGCGGTATGTTTATATTGCACAAGTGAATTATTCACTGACATACAAAGACACATGAGAAGGGAGCCAAACAGGCATTGCTAATGTTTTTATTGCAAAATGTAAATTGCATTGTGTCCATGGTTCTTCATGGAAAGCAATGTTTTTGCTATTAAAGCTGGAATAATTTTATAGGAGCAATGTGCTGGTGAATATTACAGCTCTTCAAAAATCTTTCAGGTTTCGGTCTTTCCTGTATGATTGATCTATCAGTGGAATTACAGATGATTATCTGAAGCACACCTTGTTATGTTAAGTTGAAAATGCAAGCAATGGAATGTCAGTTTTACGCAGCGTGGAGGTCCATATTTGCATGGCATTATAACCCATGTTGTAACATACAGAAAGTAAGTGCTGTTTTCAGGTGGGTTTCATTTGCTCTGAACTGACTAAAGATGCACTTTCTCTTTTTTTTTTTTTTAAGGACATTTGGCTAATACTATCTCCACAGTGTATCAAAACCAGTGTATACTTTCAGCCTGCTAATGCACCTTCCCTTGTTCCTATTGCAATAGGAAATGATTGATGTTCAGGCAAGGAGTAACAAGTTTGGTCTTTTAACCTTTTCTAAGATACCATCTCCTGTTTCTTCAGAAGCATGGATAGTTCCAGATGGTGAATGGGGCTGTGTTAATGGAGAGGACGATTTACTTATACCTTCACGTAATCTTTTCATTATGAACATCGGCAGATCTAGAAAAGCTTATCCCCATTTCCTGGCCAAAGCAACATCACTCTGCTGCTTACATTCTACCTGAGAGAAGAATGCAAATGTTGGAGCTATAAATGTTCATAACTTGATCCCTTGTTGAAGTGAGATGGAAAAAAAATAACACTCTGGGGTAATAAAAATATCATAAGACCATTTGGCAGCGAAAGGGAATTCAGCCTTTCATTTCAGCATGGCAGCACAACAGGCAGGTCTGTCTCCAAGCAGACCAAACACTGTCTCTGTAATCATGAATACACACCCCTAGATGACAGCAAGGAGAAGGCTTATGGGGCTGAGAAAAGCATAAGGAGCAGCTGAACTGGGAAAGCTGAGTTCAAATGTGTCCTACTTGTCTCTTTTCTCATCCTGCTACAGAATGAGAATGCTTCAGAGGTGACATGCTTTTGTCTGCAGAGATACACAGAAACTGCACGACAATTACAAGGAAAATAACAAATTGCAGTTGCTTGTTCCAAACATAACAGAAATAGGATTTGTTTTAAGATTGTGTTAGTGATTTTTTAGGATAATGGCTTCTGGATTCTAGTGATAACTTCAGTTTGTTGCTTAACCTCTGATATCAACTGTGCCTGCCCTAATTATTCTTCTACCAAACTGCTGAGTAGCTGTGTTAAAGATAAGATTGATGTTTTTGTCTGAAAAAGGGTTGCGAGCTTTTAAATAGCACCAAAAACATGCTTTATGCTGTCAGTGAAGCATGGCACATTTGGGGCACTACACAATAATTAATAAATAATTCACAATCATCTTCTCTCAGTTTTGTTACTCTTTAATTGAGAAGTGACAATGAGCTGACAATGAGACAAATATTGGTCAGTTCGGGGACAGTGGGAAACCTAAATGATACACCTTGAGAATTCTAACGAAGAGATTTGCTATATGGATGAGATGTAGTTCTTATGATCAGTATATATGGTTAGAAACGGAGCAAAAATTGTGGCAATATGCAGGTATCTGCCACGAAATGAGAAAGGAAGCAGGAATTAGGAACGGGTTTCAGTCTTTGCAATATTTCTCCTTCTATCAGAGCCACAGATGTGCCCAGAAGCTAATTCAAGGTCACAAGCTGGATATGGCACATAGATTTTGTATTCCTCACTCAACCAAGCACCCACAAAAGTTCAGGGCCAGGGCAGATGGCATGGTGCATTGGACTCAAAGGGTTTGAGTTACAAAGGATTCTACTCTCTTGAGCCCTGTAAGCCAGGATGGAGATGGAGAAGGTTCGTTCCAGTCCCTGAGCATATTTGAACCAGACATTCTCTAAAGCGAGCCCGGCCGAGCCAGAATTTCAAAGCATCATTTCAACAGCCAGGATTGCAGAAGCCAATTGGGCGTTTCTCACCATTGCCACCCTCCTCGGCCAGGACCTGCACTGAGAATGGC
Organism: Tringa tobata; assembly: GCA_033628505.1. NCBI lineage: Eukaryota > Metazoa > Chordata > Aves > Charadriiformes > Scolopacidae > Tringa > Tringa tobata. Next base: position 7,306,634 of record JAHREE010000131.1, read on the forward strand.
ACCTGGCTACCTGCTTGCACTTTTGGCCATGGAAACGAGTTCATAGCCCTGACCTGGTCCTTAGGCTCAAAGCCAAGGGCCTAACCTAGTGGCTTCACTGGGACCACTAATGTAAGGGTGAGAGGATCGGATCCAACCGAAGCAACACAGCAGACACAGCACTTGTACCTCCAAAGAATAATTTGTCACTTAATCACCTTCTTTCAGAAAGACTGCCTTCCAAAGGGGAGGGAAGCCTTGTACACAAGCAGGCTTTTGATCTCGGTGGAGCTCAGAGGGCTTTGCCAGCGCATTCATTTAAAGGATTGAGCAGCAACTAATTAATGACTCTAAATTATATCAGTCATGGTTTGGAGGCTTGTTTTAATATATGAAGACAAGCTGCTAAACTGGAATGGCGGACTGATGTTTATTTTATAACAGGACAAAGTAGTCTCACCTCTCTCCTGATCATGATTTTCTGCGTCAGCTTTCCGGGTCTGCATTTCTATAGTCATTAAAGGTGCTGCCAACGTCTTGCTTTCTGGTTGTTGTTGTTGTACAGAATAATGGAAAGCCGTAAAAATCACAAACAATTTACCTCATAAATTTCTGAATTACACTAGGTTGATTATCATCTGCCTCTCCAGGTGACGATTTTCAGCCGTTACATTGAGAACTTGCCAGGGGGAACTGAGTGTTCTCTGAAGGGCTTTGGACAAGAAATCCTTGCCAAACTGAGCAGTGTGAACTATAGGGTGCAGGGAAATACATTCCTCTAACATCCTTACTCAAAATGCACAACAGAACTGCAGTTTTGTGCTAACTGGCTTGGACTTTATCAGGCTGATTGATTATTTGAGTGGTTTTCTGGTCAGCACATAGATCTGGTGCTAATTTTGTCAGCTTGGTTTTAAAATCAATGCATGCAGAGTGCAGTGTCTCTCACCCTCTCCTCTATAGATGGAATTACACAAAATGTATTCACTTAGATAAAGCTGTTGGTATTGGCTTTGGTGTTGCTAGCACTTTTCTAAACAGATGAATTTGAATTCAGACTGTGGAGACAACACTAGCTTATTTGGCATTCACTAACTGCAGCAGCATATTAGACATTAATTATATATGACTAATTATATTAATTATAATGAATGAGAATGATATTAGGTTTAAGAACTATTTAAAGGGAAGTAGAAATTAAAGCAGCAGGATTTAGTATCTGGCTGTCATGGACTTGTTCTGTGTGGCCTTGGGCAGCATCATTTGCCATTCTGTCTCTAGTTTTCTGAAACACAAGGTAAAGGTAATGGTATATACCTCCTTTGCACAGCCAATGAGATCCTGTTATAAACACAAATATCACTCTCTATATATTAAAATCACAGCATGTAATTTCAAATCTTCTAGCACTACAGTTTTAAAACCTTTTTTTAAAGCTAAATAGTTCACACCACTTTGTCCAGAAAAGGAGAAAAATCCTACCGAAAACTGCCTTTTTAAAAAGGTTAGAAGCTACAGGTAAATAAGAAATTATGAAAAAATATTACTATTTGTAGGAGTATTTCCAAGTAAGGTGAAATTACATAAAGACCTGAGCTTGCGGCTGGTCTGGAATGAGACATTTCTATCATCTCAGACATTTGGAAGGCCTTCTGACAGTGACATATTGAGTGTTGGGTTCAGCCACTGAGAGAGGGCAAACCTAAATAATCCAAGTAGGAAATTCAGAGAAAAGAGAAATTCATTGGAGAGTGATCTCACCAACTTCACCTCTGTCTCTCCACCTTGCCAGCTGCAAGGTGGGAATAATCACAACAGCTCATTTTGTGGGGATTTGTCAACCTTTATAAGGCACTTCATACGTGTGAAGCGGCACAGAGAAAGTTTGCCGTGGGTGGGTGGGCAGCTGTGAGCTTTGTCAGCTCAGCAAGTGACTCAGTCCCTTCTTTGCAGAGGTCCTGTTCCCTAAACACCGGGAATTACTCCCAGCTAGCGAGGGCTGTGGCTGAAAGGGCAGAACGTCCCGCAGGAAGTTGTTCCTGCTGTCACGGAACTGCAAGCAAAAGGCATAGAAAAGTGAATGGGAAAATAGTCCATTTTAACCAAAAATGTTGTGCTGAAACAGCTCGGCACAGTTTATACCTGCATTTTCTCTCACTTGGGACAGAGACTTACTCATTTTTTAACACACTAGTTTTGTAATACCACCATCCTTCCATTTTACTGATCAGTTCTCAACTCTCAGCTACGTCCATAGCAGCAGATGAAGGACCACGCTCTGGCACTAAGGCCAGTGGGCACAGAAAGGCCATGGCCTTATTATTAATTTCATAATCTCCAAAATAGGATGGTTACAAGCAGCGTGCTTAGTGGGAATAGCCCCTGCTGCATGCTAATTTCCTAACTGTGCCACAGAAGGGATATAGAAGAATATAAGTTGATCTAAGCCAAAAATCATGCTTGAGATGTTTCTATCAACTTAACAGGATAGAGAATCAATCATCAGCGCCCAGGGACATTCTTGTTTCTTGAGAATCTGCTTTTTATCATGGTCCCAACTTTCCCTCTCTTTCTGATGACCTTCTTTCTTGAGCTGGAGAGCTTGTCACGTTAGTAGTCAGGCCTCTTTTCATCACAAATACTTCCAGAAGATAAAACAACTAGCACCACTGAAAAGAAACGTTAAAAAAATAAAATCTAGCAATGTAGGGATAGCTGCGGGAAGAAAAAAAGCCATGAAAGAAAATGCCTTATGCCACGATTTAAGCTCCATCTCTTTCTGCATTCCCAAAGTCTGAAATGCAGGTCTGAGCGTTTTCAGGTTTGGCTGAAACGCCGTGTAGAACTTAACTTGTGCAAGTGACAAAGCTGGTTGCATTCAGAGGCTGCCATCGTTGCCTGGATGTGATATGATGATTCCTGTAAAAGTCTTTAGTCTGCAAGATGTGATTCACTGCGAAAGGTAGAGTTATTAGAACAGACTGGAGCAGGCTCTGAAAGGCTGCTCTGAGAATCTGTGTGAATCACTTCCACGTCTGGAGCAGGGGGCCTCCAGTTTCTTAAGAAACATTTGCTTACATGTATACCCTCTGGTATAGAAATACAGAACTTAAAATTGTTTTCCTTTATCCATTCCCTTTTCTTTTGCTCCTGTTTGTTATTCTGCAGTTATTCTACCGACTCTTTGATCTGATGAAAAAAAAGCACATTTCAGGCAGTGAGCAGACCTGGTTTCTATTTACATTCCGCTATTAAAGTGATCTGGCATAAATTGCCGTCGACAATGACTCAGATCAGGGAACGGACCTGCCTGAAAACTAAACCAGTAAGAAAAACCCCATGTTGTTAGTTTTCGTGATCACGTTAACCAGGTGGCTGCAGTGCCAGTGCTCAGGGAAGGCAGGAACAAGCAGCTGGGGACAGGAGTGAGGAGCGGTGCCCTGCGCTTGTCAACAGCCCTGCCTCATCCCTCGGGAACTGCTCGGGGAGCTGCAGTTACTCATTTTAAAGCCAAGAAGCAGCACCACACCAAGGTTTGTGGTGCTAAATTCACTAGTTGGAGCAGCCCCAAGTGGAAAACGTATTACGAAAGGCAACATAAGCTGGAGAGGAGTGTTGGCTGGTACTAGACTAGTGCTGTGGGACAGGTGACAGGTCTGGTGACTCCGAGGGCTGCCTGGTGGAAATTTCCTCCTTCCGTGCTGAGCGTGATGGCTACAGCAGTGACCGGCAGAGGCACGTGGGCCTGAGCAAGCCAAGCAAGAGGCACCTGGGTGCCATTCCAGCAGCTTCCAGCCCCAGGAAAGGCTGCTCTAGGCAGAACCACGCCACCTCGCCCCCATTTGAGCTGCTCTGGAGTATTGCATGGGGCAAAAAGCCCTGTTGTCCTGTGCATCACATACGTCCACTCTGAAGTGTGAGTTTTCCACAGGCACTACAGTGACACAAAGAGCTCTGCAGCTTTCCACCGCCCGACAGGGATCAGTAACAAAGGCATTAAGTGCGTCTTCTCTTTGGCACAGCAGCACTTCTTCATAACCCTTGCCCCAGCAAACTCTTAATTCCCAAAGAGAACAATGCAATGCATTTAACATTCTTCTGATTAATATTTATGGCTACAAGCCACCCATTGTTTTTACTCTGTAGCTGCTAATCAATAGGGGCTCCAGAAAACAGCAGAACAAGCTAGAGCAGCTGTGGAAGCCTTGGTTCCTCAAAAATTATGGAAAATGTCAAGAGGCTTTCCCCCTCACCCACATTTCTGCGGTTCGTTTTAAGCTCTTACCTGGGTTCATAAATCTACACTAAAGTGTCTCACTATGCTGATCCACATTTGCAACTGTTTACTTTAGCATTTATGTAGCCTCATTAGTGTGGAATGCTTATACTCGCTCTTGCATTTGCACTTACCTATACAGTTATATATTGTATGCTCTGACTGTGTACTAATAATCCCACTGTATCTCCGACACTCTTTCACGGTAATTGCTCCCCTAGGTGCTGTTTTCTAAAGATTTCTATGTTTTAACCTTTGAAATGGAAGTAGGCCTTGTTTTACTATGAAGTTGATGGGAAAGGATATACCATAAATTTGGTCCTATTTTATTTCAGTGCCTAATTGATTGGTTGGAGACACTGATCTGGAAACCTGAGCAAGGTTATACTACATTTACTCATGAGGGCAAGGCAAACAGTAAAATATAATTCCTGAAGACCTAAGCACTGATTCTTCCTTGCATCGTGCTTTTCTCCTCTTCAGCCTAAGAAAGTAATGTATATTAAAACTAATGTAAATGTATTTTATGTATATATAAATATCATTACATCTTTAAAGTATGATACCTGCAATGGTAGTAGTAGAAATTGCTAACATGCTGAATTTCTGGGATGAAGTAAATGTTATATCCACTCTGTAAATGTATATATATATAAAAAATATACAGTTCACAATATAGTGTGATCTGGGGGGAGGTGTGCATTAGGGATGATGATTTCCCATCCCTTCACAGATTTGTGCCTCGAATTGCGGTACTTTCATAGTGCCTGGGAAACGAGCAAGCACTGACATGAGTAGAATCCAACATCTTTCTGCATGGTCTCCTGTAAAATAGAAAAATCAACATAGGAAATGCTCTATCCTTTTTAGGAATCAATTACAGAAGCAATAAATCTTTTCTCAGAGCCTAGAATTGCCCACTGCTTCGTATTACCTTCTGCTTTGTACTCAAGTGAGGATTTCTCCAGCATCAGAGGGGCTGGAGTAACAAGCTCCTTACTCGGCTGATGAGATACTCAATGTAAGGGAGAAAAGGAGCACCAAAGTACACGAGAAAGACATGACAGCTCCTGGCAGATGGGAGCAAGGATCAGGTCATGGATGGGCATCAGGATGTGGAAGGCAAAAGCATCCCAGGACACTGGAGGGGAGGTTGGAAGAGAATCTCCGGGCTGTGCTGGAGAAAGGAGGAGAGAAAGGATTCAGGAGAAAAAGGAAATCCAGGAGAAAGAAATCCTGTGCTCAGCAGGGGTGTCCAATGCCCTCATTTTGCTATGCCACTGGACATACCTGCATCCTTTGGCAATAAACCCAACTATCTCCTCAGGACACATCACTCCAGCAGGTGTTAGTTCAGTCCTTGTCATAACATTAAATCTTCAAATAGCTTAGTGTTAAACCTTCACCTTTCTCTCCCTCCATCACAATCCCCACCCCCAAGCACATAGTCTGTGTATTTTACTCCAATATGTTGGACTTAACAAGCCGGCCAGAAATCAGGTTATTACCCTCCCGCCCCAATACAAGTGTGGGGAAGAACAGCAGACAGCCAAGATCACATCCTTTTACGTCTTTATTTGCCAGTTAAGATCCTTTTATTCCATCAATGCAAATATGCAGAACAGCAGGAAACCATGTTTTAAGCAGCACATACCAGTTGGCTGAGAATAAACTAACTACATTCCCCAAGCAATGTAAAAGTAACAATGCACATCATCTTCCAGAAGAAGAAACAAACAGATATTGCAGCCGAGAGGCACAGCAGGCAGCTTCCGTACAAAGAGGTTTGGCTATTTAAAATGCTAGAACCAGCCCTTGCCCGTTTCTTCAACCCCACCCCCCAAAAGTCCTACTATAATTTAACCACTTTTTTTTTTTTTTTGCTATCTACATAATATATAAAATATAAACTCTGTTTACTTATAACACTTACTTTTCTTGATAAATAGCTCTTTAAAATATCTACTGTACATATGTCCATGCGTTTGACATTATATATATATAGCATTTATATATATGTATGTATGTCTGAAAAACAATAAATATATACTCAATATTGACACAGCAACAAACTGAACATACTCTCATTTTCAAAATCAAATAAAAGAAAACCAGTACAGAGAGAAACAGTGAGCGTCGCTTGTGGCGCACGGCACAGCAGGGAGCTCCAGCTCCTGCCCCGGCGGGGCGTTGGGTACGCCACGCACCCGAGCAGTTGCGGTGTTAACACATTCTTTAGTGACCCTGTGTTAAAAGTTACTTCAAGTTGTAGGTTAGCCACCCTCCGTGCCGTGTGTGACACAGACCGAGCGGGGAGCTCGGCGGGACACAAGGGAGACTCGCCTCCCGGCTCGCAACGGAATGAGAAACAGAAAGGGGAGGGAAGCGAGGCTGCCGGCCAGCGTGAAAAGAAAAAGAAATCATGGCCAGCACATGGCGAAGGTCATAAATAACCATGGTAAACAAGTTAATAGAGTTAAGTGCTTTTAAAGACGATGGCTGGCGCTGCTGCAAGAAGTGTCTTGATTATCTGTTGCCAACTCCATGTAATGAACCAGTTTTCCCACTGCCGCGGGGAGACAGACACAAATGAAACCCAGATGGCCAAATTCAGATGCTGGAGATGGGGTCACCACACGACACTGCGAGGCTGCAGGTTCAGAGCCAGACCTGCCCGAGGGCAGCTGAATTCACTGAACAGCCTTAAACCTAATGGATGGGATTTTTTTAAAGTATGAACTTAGAAAAAAACCCAAAACAACCACTCCACACCCATCCCCAAACAGTTAATTTCACACATGCCAAAACATAATAAAAAATGTTAAAATTTTTTAAACTTTTCATTTCAAAACAGCATTCTTTAAAAACAGAAATTAATCCAAAAGGAAAAAAAATTAAATTGTCTTCTATAAACATGTTCTGTGTTCAGTCTTGGATAGACCATAGCCATTCTGTTTATTCATTTAACCGAAAATGCTGAATAAAAGCTATTTCAGTTCGACCTAAGCTGATACCCTTCGTTTCCCCAACCCCACGGCTTTGATTTGGCAGCTTTGAGAAAGTCATTACTTGCCTGGGCTCTGGCTTCATACACGCAGTAAGTCATGAGGTTATGACATCAGTTCATGAATGCAGCATTATGTACAGTCCCGTCTACTGAAAATTTCATCTTTTCATGAGCAAATGGAAGTGGGCAGTTATTGTTGAAGGGGAAATTATTTTTATTGGACAGACTTCATCCAGCTGCTCAAGAGAGAGGAAATTTTAAAGCAGATAAGACTGCTGATTATACTTCGTCTCTAAAATTTACAAACTGTGCTCCCCACAAATAACAACGTCAACAACAACAGCAAGAAGCTGCTATCCTGAATAATCCTGCCAGTTCAAAACCAGTCCTAGATACCCAGAGAGCACTGCAGAGGTCAAACAGTTCAGTGTTGAGTTTCATATGTACTTCAGAGTACATCACTGGGCCACTGGAACATCATACCAATGTGTTGATTATCTGCATGAAGCCAAAAGTCTGCTGGCTGCTTTTAAACCCTCATAAATACAGAACTTAACAGTGAAGAAACTTAATAATTTGTGGTACTTTATACTGAAGGCAATAGATAAAAGCCAAATCTAAAAATTCCCAGCAGCAAGAAATTCTGTCATCAGTAATTTCTGAATCTCTGCAACGACACCATCAAGATACTTTACCCATTAAACTTTACCTATTAAATAAAATCTGGGTTTTGGGTTTCTTTTTTGGTAGATAAATGAGTAATTTTAAATTGTCTGGGTCTTTTTAACATTTGAATGGACACAAAAATAAAAAAAGTAACAGAGAAATTGAATTGTTCCTTGAGCTGTGACCACATGCAGCAGAAAAGCCTCCTTTTTTGAATGGCTGTACTTCCAGGACAGATGTTCACTTGCACTGTGACTGATTGGAAAGCTCTCCAAAAGAAGGAAACTCTAAGTACAAAGTGGAGAGTGCCTGTGATTGCCCTGTGCCGGCTGGGCAGGAACTTCTCATGCTTTCAGCCAAAGCTGCCCATCCTGAGCCTAAACTCATCTATGCGTGCCCTGATTCTCTGCCAAATTGGCTGCATGGGTAAGAACATATCACCTCTACTTGGTATTTTCTAACTACACAGCTAAATTACTACTAATTCAACGCATGCACGATATTAGATATAGGAAACCCCAAGCTCTTGCAGAGTTCTTATGCCTCCACCTAGGACTTCACTGAGTTCAGCCCTGAGGACATGCCTGGATCTAGCAGGAGTACAGGATGGATGCTGCTCCCCCGAGGGCAGGGCTCCCAAACACTAAGGTGGAGCAAGGCTGCTGCTGTCACCCTCAGGAGGGGCAGCCCTCATCCTCCTCATGACCACCATGTTCTCCCTATTGGCATGGGCATTATAGGTACCAGATTGCAGACACCCCTCCCTGGCACTCCCTGCTGCAGTCACCACTCTCCCTTTGGGCACATGGAAGGACTTCAGTTGTGCCCTGCTGTCACACAGGATAGGATTGCCCTACTCCTGGTGTGGACCCCAATGCAATTCCTATGGAAAATAAGATATTGTCTCTCAGCTGACTGTCCCAGCGCTGGAACAAACCCCTGCAGAGCAGCAGAGAAGTTCACCTGGGCTCTCCCCTTTGGCTCTTTTTGTCTTTGGCAACAGACCGTAATGTTCCGTATCCTCTGTGCACAGGCTGAGGGCAAAGGAAAGAGCCTCTCCAACAGCAGCACTGGGAAAGAGGAACGAACATTTCTTACCTAGTGTATGAACAAGCTCATTTGGGGGCTACTGTAAATTCCAGCAGTAGCCGCAATTTGGCTATTAGGCCTGCACCAGCTCTAGCAGCGTTCATCTCAAACCTTGTGGCACAGCATTAAAGAACAGCAATAAAAGTGCAATTTCCAAATAACACATTTCCTGTTGTGGTACCGCTTTTGAGTTCAATCAAGTCCATCTCTGCTATCTGCTGCCCAAATTCTTAAACCCAGCGTGAACTCCGGAGGCTACTTAGGGCAATTCAATGTACTTTCAACTGTACCAAAATAGCAGAGGGCTTGACGCTGCCATGAAAGATCCCAATTTATCAGAATAGTAAAAGAGATTTTATAAATAAACCAAATTCCTTTCTCCTCTAAGCCAGGTGGAAGTTTAGTATCTTTACACTTGATGCTACAGCACCTTCACTTCCCAGAGAATGGAAAAACTGCCATACAATCCTGAATGTATGCAGTTCCTGCTGCCATCCCAGTTAGGTAACAACTTCCCCTAAATCTGACATAAGATCTCTGTTGCTGTCAGAAGAGGAGGTCCCACCCCACCCCTGCTCATTCTGGCTGCCTCTCTGGGGCCAGCACTGTGGTCCCACAATGAGTTGTACAGGACTGAACCCATTTGCAAACCAGTACTAATACCAGCATCAGATGGCTCCGTAACCAAAGCATTAGATTTTCTTTCTGCTAAGCAGCACTATCTGCACCAGTAAGTCTGCACAGAGGATGGATAATGGCTGTCACCTAAACCTTTGAATCTGGGACAGAAAGGCTGAGCTTAGTAGTAATACCCCTGTGTCTCGCCTGGGGACTTGTCCTGGTTTCAGCTGGGACAGAGCTAATTTTCTTTCTAGTGGTTGCTGTGTTCCAGATTTGGTATGGAAGGAATGTCAATAACGCATGTTGTTTTAGTTGTTGCTAGGTGGTGCTTATACTATTCAAGGACTTTTTTCAGGTTCCCACAGAAGCTGAGAAGGAGCCTAAACAGAACAATGGAATGGCCAATGGAATATTCCATACCATAGATGTCATGCTCAGTATATAAATGGGGGTTTGCCGGGGGCAGAAATTCGTGATCACTGCTTGGGATGGTGCCAACTCACCAGGTGGTGAAAGTAACTTGTGTTGTATTACTTTATCTTGTATATTCTTTTACCATTAATATTATTATGGTTATTTTCCTTTTTCTGTTTTTGTACTATTAGACTGTCTTTATCTCAACCCACAAGGTTTGTTTTTTTCCTTCCCCCCTCTTTTCTCCCTCTTCTCCCTGCCCTTCTTGAGGGGAAGGGGAAGAACTGCAGAAGTGGCTGTGTGGTCCTAGCTGCTGGCTGGAGTTAAACCATGACAGGACTGTTCACTGCAGGGGCAGGGAACTGGATTCCAGCATACCTTCTTCCAGCTGGCATCACAAACCCCAGAAAGACACAGAAAGAAAGAAAAAAAAGAAAATACAGATAGGAAAAACTGTCAACGTTTGTGAACCAAAGTGAGGTGCAAAGACATGAACAGCAATTCCAGCACAACAGCCAAACCACTTAAAAAGCAAGAGTCACAAACATTTTGGTCCATGTTTAGTTCCAATTTTGGATGATGTTTAACTTGACATGGTTAATTATCCACCAGGCTTGCAATCATGACTTGAACCAGCCACTATTTTCAATAAATGGCTATTGCCTTACTATATGAAAACTCTCTTGATCCCCTTGGGGCTAATTCCATTTTTCAGGAGAAAAAAAAGAGGTGATTTCTTGATCAAATTCTCCCTTGTGTATTTTTCGGGGCAGGAACTGGATAGCGTGGTATACCATGACAATTATAATGGGAAATTCCTGTTGGCACTACCTCAGGAATTCTCAGCGATGCATCTTTAGGAAAAACATCCAAACTTTCAAGGGCTGCTTTCATGAAAGCTTGCCTGAAGTCTTAGCAGAAGCGGTCATCCCCAGAGATAGTTGCTAGAACTGGCAAAACAACATGGATAGAAACAATTCTCCATTTGGGTGTGGTTTTGCAGTATTACATTATTCCTTCATCAGTCACACTATTACACTTCGGGGAATATTTCATGAAAGGTCACAGATATGCTCATCAAAAATTGAGCACACATTAATAATTTTGGGGTGGGAGTCAAGTTTCCTAACTTTAGCCACCTAAAAATTTAGAAGCCAAGATTCTCTGCAAAGGAGGAAGAGGACAGGAATTTCCAGTGGGCACCTCCTTCTATATGAGTCTCAGGATTAACTGAGTCAGCCTTTGGAGAGCTCTCTCTGCATTGATGGCTGTGCCCTTGCACAGCGCATCAGGAAAAGACACCTGACTTTCAGCCGGCTAAAGTCAGATGAGATGAACCACCCTATTGATGCCCTCCTGTTCGAAACCATGAAGCTCTACGACTGGGCATAGGACAGGCAGGAGCATACAGCAATCACACGGAGTCATTTGTAGGAGAAGCCCTAGAGAAGCCCTTAGCGCTCCTAAAAATAGCAAAACGGTAAGTGCTTTTTAAAAAAATCTAAATTATTCTGGCAGTTCTCTTTCTAACCTAAAATGGCAACACTAATGCGGTAGCCTTGAGAAAGAGGGCAATATTTTCTTTTTTAATTTACTGCTCATCATCTTCTTTATCCTATCAAAATTAACAAAAAACCCTGAAAAGGTTTTTCTCAAGTTTAATATAATTTAGTGCTATTATGCTTATGTTCTACTTTTTTTTTCCTATCTGAGGACCTAGCGCTGTAAACACATAAGCACTGGAGCAGCTTTATGCAGAAAAGCAGTATCCCTGTTTACCGGGATAATTCATGTGCCTGTCACTATATTCTTTGGAGAATATATTCTCCAAAGAATATATTATTTCAAGACTGCAATCTAAAATATTAAAAAGAAGAACACGACAAACATCAAAAGAGTTTGTCCACCCCTGCACTGCTGACAGGGAATGATGACTACAGTACCAGTAGCTGGCCACTTTAAGGAGGTGAAGAGGTGGGGATTTTACATAATTTTTTTCCCTGGAAATGGACAGGAAATTTTCTCATCCCTTTTTGGTTTTTTTCACTCACACTCACCACTTGGTGGAGGTGAAAGCTTCTGGGTTGAGCTATACGAAATTAGTTGTCACTATGCATCTCTCAAGTGCAAGTTCACAAAGGTTTAAAAGAACACCGCCCGTCTAAGCATCCTATGGTTTCGGGTTGGATTTCTCTGTTTTCCACCTGAAACCAAAACACACGATGAATTCACTCAAAAGTCAGTCCCAGGCGCAGAAAATTGTGTGTACACCTTCATTAACACTAGCCTGAGTTCAGCTGTATAACAAAACCCACTGTCACTACTGTGTCATGCTGTTTGCCATCCATGAAGGTTTTGCACAACCCATTTTAATCAGCAAACCTGTGCGGTTAACACTAAAGCTTACTGGGGGCTCACAGAAGATCCTCCCTCCCCCAATACCAAGGAGTATGCACTGCGGTTGAGGACTGCTTTCTTTTAAAAGCCACACATTTTCCTACTTAGTTGTGCTTTAAATAAAAATAAAAAAAAAAACCAAAAACCAACTAGCTAAACCAACACAGAGAAGCTCCTAACAAGCGATATGAAAAGTGAGCTGCCAAGATTTTCCATATCACGCAAGACTTTCACACCAAGTCCTATTATTCTGTGTGTTGGTTAGAGGTGTAGTACTACAGCACGGCGGCGTCAGCTGTCATGGTAGGAACCATTCATGTCAGACACTACAGAAAATTTAATGACATGACAGTACCTTCACAGCCCTCTGGTTGGTAAGGAAAATCTAAAAGGATCTTCCCAACCTTTCACAGTAAACACAATTGGATAATCTAAAGCACCTGCAAGCAGGAGATGAGTCCGTGATATATCTTTCCAATTAGCCAGCTAATACTGTTATTAAAACAGTTACGGTATGTCAGCTCTTAAGTCTCCTATCTGTTTTGGGCATTTGTAAGGACCTTATCACTTTGGCATTTAGCCACCAACAGATTTAGTTGATCCAAACACCGTATCCTCAGCTGTTTCTAACATGCCCAGGCCCTTCACAGGGGCTGAATTACTATTTCCTTTAAGAGCTGTCGGGTTCCTATTCCTTCCTAGGAGCTGAGGAGCTAGCAGTACAGAGACATCCTGCTCTTCCGCATGGCTTCGCTGATTAAGTATGCCGGGCTCAGTTCTGGCTCCTCGGTCATGATTGAAATGTTCTGCCACTCCCCCAACTGGTTTGACTTTTTAATGGTGTCCACCACACACAGGGCATACAGACAGTCGTCAAAAGTGGCAGCCATCGTGAGGGGCCTCCCGTCCCAGGTCCTCCTGTCGTCCTGGTCCTCAAATGCCTGCCGGACAGCTTGAACCATCTTAATGGTGCCCCGGAGGTAGGGGGATGGGATGTCACTGAAGGCCTTCTCTGGAAGTAAGGAGTTGCTGACTGGCGTGGAGTCCTTCAGCAGGAGCTCCCGCTGAGGAGAGCTGTTGCTCTGTCCATAGAGATCAGTGCCTATTACAATCAGCCGTCCTGCTGAACCCACCACAATAATGTCTTGTTTGAACTCCCCTGGGACGTTGAAGTTGAGCGTCACCGTGCAGCACACGCCGCCTTCCAGGACCATCTGAAACGTACAGAAGTCATCGCTGGTGATCTGTCGTATCCCCTTGATGTGGTCCGTCTGCTTCACGAAGGTCTTGAGCAACCCATGCACCTTCACGGCCTTCTGGCTGGTGAGGAAGGTCAGGAGGTCGATGATGTAGGTGCCAACCGAGTGCAAGCCCCCACCTCCCATCAGGTCATCACAGCTCCAGTTGTACTTCTTGCCCAGCAGGCTTCCACTGTGAACCTGTACCTCGCACACCAGCAGCTCCCCTACGTAACCCTCCTGGATCAGCTGCTTCATCTTCACGAAGGCGGGCAGGAAGCGCAGAACGTTCCCCATGATGCTCATGAGCTTTGGGTAATAGTGAGCTGCGGTCATCATCCTAAAAGCATCCAGGGGAGTCGCCGTTCGGTCACAGATGACATTTTTTCCAATGCCTGAAAAACAGTTTAAAAAAATCATCAACAAAAATATATTGATTGAGTAAGCTGAAAGCCTCAAGGCTATTCTTTAAGACTAAGCCAGGAAGAAAGATCCTTGAAAGAAGAAAACATTTTGGATGTGGTGTTAAAGGCACTAAGATCCTCTCTGGCATGTTTCCAAAATGCACGTTAAGACTTTCTTGAGCACCACAGTGAAAATGTATCCCTTCATATTTTCAAAATGCACTTATGCCTAAAAACAGCATGAAGGTGAAGGCCTGCACAGATAAGAAAGTAAGCTAAGCTAAGGTGGACCCCTACCCCACTTTGGCCACCTTCTGGGAGGAGGTACAAAACCAACCACCCCTACTCAGGCATCTCACAGACATCTCTCCTGTGATAACCTGCCTGTGTGTGGGCTGCTGCGAGCTGAATCTGAGCTTCAGATTCAAATCCCTGAAGCACATGAGTAACACGACCACAATTAACGTAGGTACACTGAAAAGCCTGGGCTTGTCTTCTCAATGGTCTTGTCCCTTCATTTTTCCTGTTCCGACTCTTTAAGAGGCTCTGACTGGTGAGACGGAGAAGTACTGGGCTTGTTCCTTGATTTAAAATGTAGGAATTGCCTCTCACTCATAAAATTCCACACTATTCTGACAATGGCACTCTTTTTTCTTTTTTTTTGAAACAGCTCTGCTGAAATGTCAACAGCGCATCCATGGTGCCAAGGGATGACTGCTCTAAAACAGGTCAAATGTAGCTGTGACAATCTGTTCCCTCACGGAATTGCCCATATGGGCACACTGTTTACTGAAGCTTGCATGACAGTCCTGTTTTATCTGGCCATCAAGGTGTGCAACTGAATGCTGTGCAGGCTGAGATGCCTAAATAATGGTTTTATTATTGATTTCTCCTCGTCAAGTACTTTCATTCTGTACCCATTCATGCACACGTAAACTGACAGAATCTCCAGCTTCCTTTTTAGTTGCATACAAAGATATTTATTTTTTTTTACGCTTAATGAGCAATATTAGGTGAGCTACACAATACATTATAGCACTACCTATCTTTGCCTTGACAGCCTCAGGCTGTAGCTGGGCCAAGCACTTAAAAGAGCTGAAGTTGGAGCCTGTCTGCTGGAGTCTGGGTGAATAAATCTGGTTACTCACTAAGTCGCTTTGTGTTTTGATTCCTTTTCCCTTCAGATAGGTGAGAAATCCCTTTTTCTTTAAAGAGCTATTGTGAGGATAAAATTTTACATGTTTTGGAGCTGTCTGGATGAAGTCATATAAATACAGACAGATGGCAGGGATCTGTCTGAGCCCACTTACATGAATATTTAACAGCCTGACTGGAAGAAGAAGGGGGTCACAGTCCAAACACTCAATAACCAGCTTATCCACACTGCCTATTCCCAGTCTTTGTCTGCTGCTATTTGAGTAGCTGAAACTGGAGGGAGGGCTGTCACCACTGAAGTGGCAGTCACATCGAGTTAACAGCCAAGAAGGCTGTTAACTTGCTCCTATTTACCTTCTACTTAATCAGGTGAGTAGAGACATACTCATTTTCCTCTTATATTAGGCGGGAATCTTCTCTTCAGTGGCCGTGGTCTTCCCTCCTCATTTTTCTTTCTCATCTTTACAGACTGCTACTGGTGACCTAGTTGACACATTCAACCATATAGCACTTCTTTTCCTGCTCCTGAATAATTTTTTTCTGCATCTGTTTGATGTTGGAGAAAGCGCTCATCCACCTGGCCTATATTCCTCTAACGGGCAGCCCCAGCTATGGCACTTGATACAGATCACTAGTGTAACAGCCCTCCTTGAGTTACACAGACTCTTTGCAGAGAGATTTTAGTCTGACAAATTAGTTACGGAAAAAAAAGGGAAATCTTAAACAAAACTTGCCAATAGTCAAATCTACCTGAAATAGTCATTTTCCCCACAGGAAACCCATATGTACTACGCCATCATCTGACCTCTCACCACTGATTCACAAGCATCATTTTCTGCTCCAGTTCAGCTTCCATCATTCTGCCTCACGGGCGCCCGTTGCGTTTTATCTGGGGTCTGTGCAGGCACTAATCTCTCAAGATACACAGCTCGGCACACGCGCTTGTGAGGAAAAGGCTCTGCTTTCCTTAGGAATTGCAGCCCGGGGACAATCTTTTTGCTGGGTGTTCAGCAGCACGCACAGTGGGGGTCTGTCCTTCACTGAGTGGGACAGGGAACACTTGGGACTGTCACAGTCTGAATACCAAAGGACAATTATGAAGAGGAAAGAGAAGCTTATGGGTTTTTACATCCCTTACAGTCAAGAAAAATTGCCATTAGGATAAGTGTTAAGTCAGGCACACATGCAGAATAAAGGGAAGAGCCCTAACTATTTGTACGGAGACGGGAAAAAGGTGAAGTCTTACGCTTATTGCTTCCACCATTTCAACCTTTCTGGAAAGGTTAAAACCCTTTAATTACAGCAAATCCAAAATGCAAATGTTTGGAGAGCTTTCCCATCTCTCTGCGTACGCTGACAACGCGGGCTGTGCTCTCATCCCTGTCAGGGATTTAAACAGATTTTTGCTTGGTGCCCGGAAAGCTTTTATATTCTATTAAAGCTGGTGCACGTTTTTTCAGCGTGACACTGCTCAGTGCTCGAGCCTGTGCACACCACAGAGCTTTGTCTTCTCTGTGGCTGCAAATCTGCAAGCAGCCACATTAGCCTTCTCCAAGCAGGGACAGAACATGAAAGGTCCGTTTAATTTAATTTAAAGAAATACTCTGGTGTGTTTATGCAACCAGAATAAGAAACAGGTGGATCAAAACACCGTCGTTTTCCGCTCTCCTCCCTCTGCTCCCTTCTCAGAAAGAGAAGGGAAAAAAGGAACCTTCCATTTGAGGCGTTCGCCAAAGCAGCGAGAGGCAGAGGAGAGGGGAGTGGGTGAGGAAAACCCCCCAGTCTCAGGCAAAGGCCTGCCCTGACCCCAGGTGCTGACCCCCTTCTCCTGGCCGGGGGTTAGGGCCTAGGCCTGTCCACTTTTGTACAACACTCTCCAAGAAAGAATCAACTGTCCACCGCCTGTCGTTCTGTCAATGCGTTTTGCCGCTTCACACACCTTTGAAAATCGCTCCACAGCCACCACAGCAGACAGCAAAGGCTTCATTAATTACATAAAAGCGGGGCGGTGCTGTGGGCTTGTTTCAGGAAGACAGCGCAATATATTTGTCCGTGGTGATAAGCGATAGAGGCAAATACATCTCATGGGATGAAAGGAGACATAGCCCTTCCACACGCATCAAGAAATCTGGTCTACGATGCTACAGTTATCAATCAGGCAACTTCTGAGCATTGACTTCTTGAGTTCTTAGGTAAATGAATCATGGAATCACGGAATTGTCACTTAGAAGGGACCTTCTAGAGATCATCTAGTCCAACCCCCCTGCCAAAGCAGGATTGCCCAGAGCACATCACTCAGGACTGCATCCAGGTGGGTCTTGGAAATCTCCGGAGAAGGGGACTCCTCAACCTCCCTGGGCAGCCTGTTCCAGGGCTCTGTCACCCTCACTGTAAAGAAGTTTTTCCTCATATTTGAATGGAACTTCCTATGTTCCAGCTTGTGCCCGTTGCCCCTCGTCCTATCACTGGAAACCACTGAAAAGAGTCCGGCTCCACCATCCTTCAACTCACCCTTTAGGTACTTGTAAACATAGATGAGGTCTCCCCTCAGCCTTCTCCAGGCTAAAGAGCCCCAGCTCTCTCAGCCTTTCCTCGTAATAGAGATGCTCCGATCCCTTCTTCATCTTAGTTGCCCTACGCTGGACTCTCTCCAGCAGTTCCCTGTCTCTCTGAACTGGGGAGCCCAGAACTGGACGCAGTATTCCAGTTGTGGCCTCACTGGTGCAGAGTAGAGGGGGAGAATGACCTCCCTCAACCTACTAGCCACACTCTTCCCTATGTAGCCCAGGATTCCATCGGCCCTCTTGGCAACAAGGGCACATTGCTAGCTCGTGGAAAGTTTGCTATCCACCAGGACTCCCAGATTCTTTTCCTCAGTAGTGCTTTCCANTGGAAAGTTTGCTATCCACCAGGACTCCCAGATTCTTTTCCTCAGTAGTGCTTTCCAGAAGATCCACCCCTAACCTGTATAAGTGCCTGCACCTCCCCAGGTGCAGGACCTTACATTTGCCCTTGTTGAACCTCATTAGGTTCTTCTCTGCCCAGCTCTCTAGCCTGAAGAAGAAAAATAATTTACGTACGCATCCTTCTTTTTGAGGGCTCCGCACAGCCTTCCCCCCAGTCTCTCTGCTTGGCTGTGCTTCAAAAAGAGACAGAGCGGTGCCAGTGAGGTGGTAAGTGACATGATGTGGCATGGGGTTTCTCTGACCTGGCACGGAATAGGGGAGGGCTTGCTCCAGGTCAGCCTGAGTCCAAAGCTGAAGCTGGGTAACACATCTAGCAAAGCTCCTGGGGGTACAAGTGTACAAGTTGACTCTGTGGAGTCAACCCACAGCTGCCATGCAGGTCTTCAGCCTGGGATCTGCTTCGTGACCCACTGCTGCAGGCAGTGGGACAGGAACACCAAGAACCTGCATCAGCACACACCGTGCTGTGGTGCCAGTGAACCACCTGTGACCGGAGATGTGGGGCCATCCAACAGGTCTGCTTCCCTGAACCCCTCTATCTTCTCCTCCAGCAAGAAAACTGGAAAAAACAAATAATGATGGATCTGGAAGATGTCCATTCATGAGACAGAACAGATCCCTAGGCCAATGACTTAGGTATAACTCACTCTAGCAGCCCTTAAAAATGGGAAAGGACATGAGCTGAGCAAAATGACACGTGAGAATTGACTTCTAGGTTTGGTTGTTAAAGACTGAAAGACAGCAACATCTGACAACTGCTTGGATCCTCTTTAAAATGAATCCACATCACAAAACCACTACTAAGACTAGTGTCTTCTCACTTCTCAGTACCATAAGGAAGGTTAAGGGCTGAATGGTCCATCTTAACTATTCTTTTTCTCCCAGAGTACATATATCCCCCCCAAGCCAAACCTCAAGAACTTATATTCCAATCTGCATTTATTTTAAGAAGGTCTTTTAATAACACTGATCTCTGAAGACGTAGATGTCTAACCAACTCCCTAGAAGCAGCTGAGGAAATACAAAAAAATTGTCTATGCTGTCACCAGTGCTATCATTCGAGTGAAGATTTCTCTAGCACCTTATTCTGGAAAGTCAAATTGTAACCATGAGCTAATGGCTTGTCACCCACCTTACAGTAATTATTTCTCTCAGGAAGTCATGTGATGTATTTGGAAACCTCAGCCTTCATTTTAGAAAAAAGAAGCCCTTGTGATGCGGAGATAATTTTGAAAGCCAAACAGCCCAGAAATGAGTGGCAAGTAGATACAGTCCAGGGTAGTACTACTAACAATATTTTTCCAAGTAAACGCAGGGGAAGAGTAAGGTGCTAGAGGAAGAATTTAAATCCTGATTTTGAAATGCCTGGTGTTTGCAGCTCTTCATTTTACAGACAGCCCTAGTTTCTTGGCTCCCAGCAGCCCGAGATTTGTTGTCCCTGTAACTTTGCAATGCTGCCCAGCCTAAAACCGAACAGACCTCCTGGGCCCACAGTGTAGGGAGGGTAGCGCGGCTGTAACTGCCACAGACTTCATCAGTTCCAAAGCCTGCAACATCACCTTTTTTTCCCCCATCTGCTCTGATTCTTTTAAATAAGGAGAGAAACACTTTCACATTAAAAACTCCAACTAATTAAAAAAAAGTGTTCATCATTGAACTAAAGCAAGACGAGGACTCTATCTGTTCAGCTCAGGACATGAGGCCCCAGTACGGTATTTTCTCCTCCTCCTATTCACAAGAAAATCCAAAAAGGCTCTATTTGGAGTCTGGGCATATGATCAAAACCTTCACTGGCACCAGAAAGATTCCTTAGTTAGCAGTTGCTACCTATTGCTCTTGGTCAGGAGGGAGGTGAGAGAAAGGGCAAAATAAGGTTTTAATGCATGAAGCTAAATTAGTCAGCAAAAAAACTACATTTCTAAAGCTAAAGAAGAATTCAGCACTCAAAGAACAGTCTGAGAGTTTTAGCAAATACAGGAGGAGTGGAAGAGCATGACTACCAGGTTATTTCAAATGGATGATTTTAAACATTTCTAACAGATTATAGTATCTTCTTTAAACATAGTTTTAATTTTTTAAAACCAAGCTAATACAAAATTACATTCCGTCACCAAATGGTGACAATCCACACTACCATTAATATGGTTACAATAAATAAATATGGGCAAATTTTTCTTCTCAGATTTTGACCATTGCAGCTGCTGTTGTTGCCTTTGGATCCTATGTAGAATCAGAGGGGAAATCATCTTTGGCACTCAGTTCTGTTCACAGCTTGTAAGCGATGTTGCACTGATATGTGCTGTGTCATTAGTACACGTATTATTAGTTGTAATCAGATAACAGTTGCCATCCTAATGCAGCTTGACATGGTTTGCAAATAAGAAATAGTATCATCTAACAACTGAATGAGGAGTATCTCACACACATTGTTCCACCATTGTAACACTGAAAAAATAAGCTGAGATATTCAGCATTCTTATTTATAAGATATACAGCTACTCTTATAAATGTACCCAAGTCAACAAACAAAAAGTAGTTAAAAGGCTGTATTTTGCTGCAAATCAGTCGTTTTGGCCATATGACAAAAGACCTTTCCTTAGGAATATATCAAAAAATATAGTCAAAATAAACGGATTAAATCAAAAGTCACTACTTCTCATTTAAATGGTTGATTTACAGCAATTTGCTGTACTATCTTCTGCACATTGTCAGCTCTGTGGTTTTGCACAGAAACCATCTCAGAAACTACATTAGGTACCAGGAGCCAGTGCATGGTTCCCTACAGCTAAATTGATGTTTGATATAAGCTGAGTATCAGTAGAACTGTGTATTTTGCACATTACTAGACAGAGATCTGTTTGCAATACTAATCAGCTTCGTGGATGGTACTACTGTAACCCCATCGGATAATCAGAAAATGTCTTTCCATTTCTTCGAATTCTGGTGTATATCTATATATAAAAACATACAGAATTGTTTTTTCCTTCTTCCCATTTCAGTAATAATGACTTCAAAAATCCTCACAGCTGTTTGAACCATTCCCTTCTATTCCTTTCTTTCAAAATTGCAGAAGATTCAACATTTGGAGGCTGCAATTTAGCAAAGACCTCAAAAAAACCCTATCTCAGTTGTCTACACTCACTGACGGCAATACTTGAAGGCTCTGAATAAAAACAGGGGTTGGTAATGAAGTTCTCTTTCCCTTCCAAATTCATCACTCCCTAAGAAACTCAGAAGAAAATATAAGTGATCTGAGCTGTAAGTGCGCTGAACTGTTGACTGCAGGGGAGACCCACAGAGCTAAAAGCAGATTTTTGTGAAACAGCAATTAGCACTATTTTTGCTGTTTCAGAACTGTCTTTATGATAATCTCACAGTCATGGTCCCTTTTGTATGTAGCTGGAACAAACCAGTTTGGTATTATTCTGCATTTCTAGCAGATGTGTGCCAAGGAGAGAGACGCGACATTGAGAATGCCTCTTGGAAATTGTATGCAAATACAGAATTTGAAGGCAGTAGCTCAGGCAGCCACTGTTCAGTTATTTTAAGTTTTGATAGCTGGGGTAGCTCTTCAGATGTCTCAGAGATACAGCCGTCATACAGTCAGTTTACCCTCTACATGCATGATAAGCCACAAATATTTAGCACCATAAATCATGGTTTTCTGATCTGTTCTTCAATTGTGTGCAATATTACTTAGTGAGCAGTACCCCCTCTTAATTACAACTCCACAAACAGCTCCTTGCCCGCCCAGCTGCAGATGATGACTATAAGGACATTTTGGCCCTTTGCTGTTAGCAGTAGGCAATGTCCTGGCCCCCAGGCGCTGTTTCCAAACAGTTGTCTCACCCAAAAGTGCTTCTTTCATTTGGCTCATTAATATGAAGCTCATTTTGGGGCTGGATCAGTGGGAAGGGACTGGCAACCTGGGCATCGGGAGGACCCAGGCGAAGCCCGATGTCTTGCTTCCCTCCTGGAGCTCCTGGGAAAACCCAAGGTGGCCATGGGGGGCGTTTCTGGAGTCACTCCAGATGAACAAGCAGTGACACGGGGTGCAGCAGAGCAAAGCAGGAAGATGGATGGAGGAATGGAGAAGTGGCAAGGAGAGGGAACGAGAAGGAAGAACGCTACAAGATGGAAAGGAGGACACTGGAAGGGGCTGGTGCAAGCAGCCCAGAGGAGCTCCTGCGGCTCCAGGAGCTGCACAGCAAGTCCTAATGGGATCAGCAACATCCCCAGTCCTCAGAGGTCCATCCTAAAAGGCTTTCCTTCAGTCCAATATTTGTGTGAGCCCTGCTAGCATCTTTTCTGCAGAAAAAAAAAAAAAAAAAACAATGGGGGAGAATTAGACAGATTTCAGAGAAAACAAGCACCCTTCTGTACCCAGAGACTGGGCAGGAGGGAGGGATGGTGAAGAAAAAGCATCTACATCAAAATGGTGATATATGTGTGAGTTAAGCTGTTGCCCAATATGTACATCATGATAAAGAAATACAATACTGGGACAGGCTATTCTATGGGGCTGATATTATTTTCTGATGCATTACAGGTGCAGATGTGTGAATCACATGCTGCATAGCGATGAAAAGCTTTCGAATCCCTCAGAAAATGGTCTAAATAAATACAGATGTGTACATTTCTGCCAGGAGGAGCAGAAACCCTAACAGAAGGTTGCATGAGGAACGAGGAGCATGAATGAGGAGCAATTTCCGGGCTATCTCATAAAAACAATCATTCAGGTGATTTGAAAAAAGTTTACCCAGGACAAGGATTTTTCATTAGTATATAGAAGTGTCTCTGCTAATATTAGATGCTGCTGTTGATATTGCAATACAGTAATAATTATAGTAACAATAAGAACAATGGTTGTATTTATTGTATTCAGTGCACGATCTGTCACTCAGTTCCCTGAGTGGCATAAAAACCGCATTTATTTCAATCAATACATCTGCCAGGGGAAAATTGATGGCAAGACAATGTTTCTTTGAGGAAACCTTATTTAACAAAACTTTTGACAAGGAGATAAATCTGGATGATGAATGCGTAACAAGATTGGCATTAGTCACAGCTCTAACATTGGCCAAGGCAATCTTTGTTAATCACAGATATGTATAGCTGTTGCAAAAAATCAAGTTACTATAGCATAATGAGTCATAGCTCATGAACTGATTCATATTAACAGGGCATGTGTGTGTTCCTAGTCTGCTCTAAGTGTGAAGGAAAATAACAGTGACTGAAGGAACATATTTTCCTTCACAGCTGAAACAGACGGCGAATGCACACAGGGAGCAATACACCGCCCTGCTGACAAGGAACAGCTCATTTCCCCCCAGCAAATCAATGGCTTACACAGATTTTACAAACCCTGCATCTCTTCCTCTGCATCAAAATATTACCAAGTAAAAGAACACATGCGCTGTTACATTTTGTAGTCAGCTGGGATGAGGCGCGCATCACAAATATCTGATGAAAAATTCTATACAGTAAACACGCACATGCCCAAACTGTACACACCACCACTACAGCCAGGGTCTCAGTTCATGCACCCACCTCTGGCCCTGGTGCGTCACACTATGATTCACAACTGCTTTGAAAACAACCCCCTAAACACTTCAGAAAAGCTGCTTGTGACTGCCTCTGCCTTGGCTGGCCTCTAACCACAGGCTAAACCGAAGTACACTCAAGCGACTAGCTGCACGATGAAAAGAAGCTCTGCAAAGAACACCCTGATCATCATATGATCATCAACAGTGTGACATATGACCATCAACAGTTTAGGTGTCACCCAACGAGACATGGGCAGCTCGTGCAAACAGTGTGAGAGCTGCAAGCAGGCTCAACAGGCAAGAAGGTGAACATGAGCTGTGAGCTTACAGGAGTGATTTCAGTTGGGTTAGCGGTCTGTAAAACCATTCAAGGAAACAGAAAAACAGGGAACTGGTTTGTCTTGAAATAATAAAAAAAAAAATAATAAAAAAAGAGATGCTGGGTTCTTTGTAGATAGCTGCTGAGGTGTGGTGCCTGGGCTGGGAAAATACCCCTGCTGACTCCAAAAGATTGTAACGATGCCTGCAGGTGAATAAGTGCCATCTAAGCAGAACCAGGACGGTTCATCAGGATGAGAGAAGAGTGTAATGATGATATCAATTTTCATTATGTATTAATATTGCCACTAACTTTTATTTGCACAGAGGTAGTCATTAGGGTTATGGATTGGGGCCATGTCTGTGCATATGTTACAGTTGCTGTAGGTATAAATGCTGCTGTAGCAGTATTCAAGATGCTTTGAAATAGATGAAGTCCTTTTGTGCTTGATGCCGAACTGGGGGTTGCTTCATGAAGTTTTAGGGAGTCCTGCAAACAGCAGGGAGTTGACTCGATGATCCCTATGGGTCCCTTTCAACTTGAAATGTTCTGTGATCCTATGACAGATGATCTCTTCTGCAAAGACCATATGTATCCATCTGATTTTGACAATGCACTGACTTGAAGGTAACTATTCTACTTAAGTCCGTATTAATTTTTGATTGTTTATTCTGTTGGTTTGGCTAGTTGGGGCCTTTGATTTGGGACCTATAAAACATCTGCATCACTGAATCCACAGGCAATGTGCTTGAGAGCAAGGAAAGCAACCAAATCTTGCATTACTATGTATGCCAGCACACTTTGCAAGGCAAAGCAAAATTCTCTACCCCTTTCCTAACGTGGGCCAGAGTCTGATGCTTGGTTTATAGCCCACCTGGCACGTCATTCTGATCTCTTCTCTGTAGGTACTTATGCAAATAAAAACACTGGAGACTGAAGTAAATTAAGCACTTAGTATTTCTTTAACTATTTAAAAGCCTTTAACTGCTGGGAAATCGAGAGAAGGTGCAAATACAGCCTAACAAACAACCTACTTGCACACCACAAGGAAATGCTTCAGGGGTCCCAGCTTGAGATTATCTGTTCAGGCATCTGAAACATGCTCAGACTTACATTCCTGGAGCCCTGCTTGGATGCGTTCCATGCTCTCAATGCACTTGGGAAAAAGTATATGGGACAAACCATGCTCGCTTTCCCAAATTTCAATTCAATTTTTATATCTTCAAATCCCCATCAAAACTGCAGGGTCACATCCCCGCTGAGTACTTCCCTGTGAAAGAAGAAAAGCACTACATACTCAGATAAACTGAGAAAAGAAAACCATTGTACTTAAACCTCATTCAAGCAAACACTCATTAATTTAAATAGGATTTTAATTGTTTTAGGACTAAATAAAAAAACTCAGTGAAAATCTCTGGTTTTGGTCCTTTATTTGTTCCAATTACTCTCAATCCCTCTATTCAACTTCTAAAGCAAAATGCCCGCCATCAGTCCAGTATATTATAATACCTTTCTTTTCCACAGTAATGAAATCACAGGGCAATCACAGCCTATGGTCGATCTCTATTCTCCTGAGGCATTATTATCTGTATTTAAATATGTTTCTTTTTGTGTTAGCTGACAACAACTAAATGCCCAGCTGTTGTAAAGGCTTTGGGAGGATCTGGAAATCAGGCAGTTCAGTTTTCTTTCAGCTTGCCTTTCCATCACAGAATTGTTTACGCTTACTGAGTCAGATAAATTTATGGCTGATAATTAGAGTTAATTTTCCTTATGTTTCTCTTGCCTACCCTTTCTACCCCCACTAAAACGAGCAAGTTGTAATCTGGTACTAAATAAAAAAACTGACAAAAGATAAACATCAGACTAATGCTGGTGAGTAATTAATGCTGCCATTAGTTTGGCAGATTTGTAAAGGATTCATGAAGCTTTATGAACACTGAAAAATCACATCTCACTAGCCAAGTGACAGGGAAAGTGACAGGAAATCCAAGTCCTAAAAAAAAACAAACCACAACCCTACAAGTTGTAGCGTCAGATCCCTATCTGTATCTTACATGGCATCACCGTGCAGAGCAGCAAACCCTGTACTCTCCCTGCACTTCATATTTCAGGATTGTTTTTCTTCAGTAGATGTTCAATGATACTATCAGTTTGTATGAGATGCACTGCAGATTCTAGTATGATCCTTTCTACTCGATGATTACATGAAGCGTTAGCTTCACTACCTAGTTAACACAGACTGTGCTCCAAATATTTTTCTTAACCTTATTTCTCTGCAATATTTTCAGCTCGAGTATTTCTACTCCTTTTCCTGCCTAGTGAAGTCTGAAGGATCTCTGTGCTGAAGAAAATGTGTGTCACCCCTGCAGTTCTGGATGAATGGAGCATGCATTTGACCTAATTTTCTGATACGAGTGGTTAAAATAAATTCTAAAATCATTACTCACCTTCCCAAATGCTGTACTGACTATGGACACCAAGGGACTCAACTATGGACTGGGATGCACGAATATAACTGGACAAATCTGAAAACTGCACTCACACACACCCAGTTTTGACTTGAGCATTTAAGCATATACAGACGGATGCACACACGTGCAGAGAAAGGAACGTGAAAATGAGCCCCTTTCGCATACCTAAATACAAGCACATGGCAGGTGGAGGTGAGCAGTTCATTCCTTTCATTTGGTAGTGTATGTGTGCACACTCTGTGTGTCCCTGCGTGCATCCGCGGGTACAGGATCACACCATAATTCACATCTTCTCTCTACAGCTGCAGAAATTGGAACTGTAAATTTATAATTATTAGGCAAACCCCACTAGAGCCCGTAAGGTTGTGCCTAGCAGTGGAACCGGGTTTTCCGGAGCGATGTGAAGTTACGCAGGATGGACGAACGCCAGGTTGCAAAACGCATCTTGAGGAGGAGAACATTCTCTCAGTAGTGTTGTACTCGTGTCAGCAGGTCCCCTCTCTGCTCAATGAGTGGCACCAGCAGCAGGACTGGAGAGGCCTACATGACTGCTCCACTCTCAGGAAAGGCCGCAGCAGAGAAGAAGAGAAAAGTTGGAAAGCAAAGGGTGTCAAGATGAAACAGCTCAGTTGGGCCAACCTCCCAACTTCACCCAAGAGGCTCAAGGCTGCCTGTTCTATCTGCTCGTTTCTGGTGGGCCATTTCACCAGCATCTGGGAGACTACAGAAGTATATACAGAAACAGTCTGCAGGACAGCATTTTTCTGCCTGCCTGGGTCATCAAAGTTTGCCGAAGACTATTTATAGATGAGACCATAGTTTGAGTCTCCATGGCTTTTCGTTTCCTCTTCACAGTCTAATTCCTCTGCTCACGCCAGTGGTGATTTTTTACATCTTGCCAAGAACAGCAAGGATCAGGACCGCAGAACACACAGGTGAAGAAAATAAGTAAGCATGGCCCACATAAGAAAATCAAGCCAGTTTAATTAAAACACCGATCATAATGAAATTCCTTTGTTGGGATGCTGTCAAGCCACAATGTGTTCTCATAGAAACTCCCACCACTTTGAGTCAATGTTGAGTAGCACAGCTCTATCCCAGCCATTACTGGGTCTGGTCCCTTCAGCCCAGTCCCGTTCCCATTTTGAAGTTAATGAGAATTTTGAAAATGGAGTTTTCCAGGGATTTGGCATCAGGCCTTAGCAAGTTTCAGGTCAAATCTACCCCAGCTGTAATCCCATTAATTAAAGTAGTGACACTGGCCATTGGTCTGGCTCTTCAAGCAACACCATCAATGGAACAACAGTGAACTGATGACAAGCAAACTGTAGTTTAAACTAACTGCACTTTTGTTAACTTCTCATCCAACACTACTTCGTAATTCTCAGTTTCTTTGAGAAACTTCTAAATAAGTTTTAAAGCCCCTCCCACACACAAAGGCAGTTGCCTTAGAATTGGTGTGCTTTCTCAGAGAGTACTTTATTCCTGTCAGCGAGAGCTAAGTGCCACCAAAGAGAAGCCATAACCCCATTCTGAAAAGCAGCAGCAAGAACGGATCAAAGTGAATCAGCAATTCTAGCTATGCGAGACGCTGACATCGTGCTTCCCTGGCTCCAACCCTGGGTCCATAAGAAAGATGGACGCTTGATTAATTTCTCCCCAGACTGCAGAGCTTACACAGGAGCCAAGGACTCAGCGGCAGCCCAACCAGCTGACTCAGGCAGCAATAACTCACCAAGTGCAATCTGCCTGGATGCCAGACTGCCCTGTCTGCAGTCAGGCCACAGGCTAATCCTCACGAAAGGGTTTCTTGGAAAATGCCACTCACGCTCACGCTGGTTAAGTGTGCACTGGACAAGACACAGCTACACTACAGTAGCAGCTGAAGCCGTATTTCACTATGCGGTTCCACAGCTTGCTGTGACGGAGACTGGGAACTCGTCCTTCACCAATGAAAATCTGCCAGAAAACACGTCAACGCTGGAACGTTTCCCCATTATGTTCAGTAGGCTGGATGTAGTCAATTATGGTAGCCCAACTTGACGCGTTCTTTATCAACCTCGATGCCTGAATGCATTTGTAGTGTAATCCCAGGACCCTCTTTGTCCTAGATGCTCCAGAAGCACACAGTAGAAAACACACCCCTATTTGCAATGGGCTTTGTTTTACCATGTACGTGCTGGATACCTGGACTGGGAAGACCGGTCAATGCAAGTAGCTCCTCTCACTGTGCCACCTTCAGACAAATCTCCTGCAACGGGACAAGTGTGACCTGTACCTTATGCTGCTCTGAGCTCGCTGCAAGGCTATACTCAGATCTCATCCCTCTGAAGCCCCAGGAGAACTTGAAATAATATTCAAGGGGTAGAAACTTAAAGAGGAGAGTTCTCCTGTACTTGACCTCTGCCGAGATGGGTGAAAGAAATGTAATTTTTATCCATCCACACTCTCACAGGTAGATATCTGATTCAATGAAGAATAAAATACCCGTAAAGTAGGTCAGTAATTCTTAAAAAGCACTTGCACTTACGTTTCATTCAGAAGCTGCATAACACACTGATCTCCAAGGAAAAGGAGGGCAGAAAGGACGAGGCATTTTCAAGTGAATAAAATCACTTTATTTCTGAGCGACAGTATGCAGCTAGAAGCCTAAAGCTGTTCAACTACTACATTTTTCAGTCACAGATTTGGCTCAGATTCCCATGTAAAACAGCCCTAGAAAGAGTTTTTTCAACCTAATAACACTGTTTTCCCCAGATACATGCTATTTTCTACCTGTAGCCCATACAAAAGAAGAATGAGCAAGAACTCACGAGGAGAAATATCACAGTGAGCACAGACAGTTTTCACTGTAAGTCCTACTGAGATGCTAACTCTGATTGATCTTCCCACAGAGCACCTCTCCCCTCAGACACGGCCACTCAGGAGGCCCAGGACTGGGATGCTAGAAAGAGGCTTAGGCTAATTAATTGCATTTCTTTTTCTGACTGCAGTGTTTTTCTGCTCTGCTGGATACTAAGAGGCCAGCACTGGCTCCTCTGATTAACAGTACCTCATCATGAAATCAAAAGAAAAGCTGCAGGCTAAAGAAAACTGGATTTTTGTTAGCAAGGATTTGCTCCTGGCGAATAATTATAATTGCCAATGTTAAAAGGAGATTGTGAATTAACTACAGCAGACATAAAAAATAAATTTGGAAAAAAGCTTTCAATAATTACAGTGCGTATGTCAAATGGAAATTACTCCAATTTGCATAGCTCTGCAGTCACACTGTACAATATCTCAAGTGGCTTCATAACAACAAGCTTGTATCTTTAAAATCACTTAATATAGCCCAGGGTTTTAATAACCCAAAAGACACTGCAGTAAGTGCAGACGGAAAGCTAGCCTAGGATTCTTCATTTTTTTAGGCCATGTCTACACACAGTTCATTATTATTTCATAATGATGCATTCAAAAACATACCATCCCCACCCCCAACCACACACGTGGTTTTACTGATAAAAAGTACTTTATAGTGGTTTGGCTCTTTTCTATAGATCATCCTATTCCAGTATAACCAGCCACATTAGAAGATACACCACTGCAACTCTCTATGGAAAATATCATGTCCCACATCTTACACCAGGACTAATTTCCATGCAGGTCAGACAGTTCCTTGGGAGGTCTACATTATTTGCGATGTGCTTCAGTCTGGATGAAGTTTCTGGTTAGAAACCCAAATGTGACTGCATGTGGGTGGTTTCAGGCAAGAGCTTTGCTCTGAGCTCCAGACAAGGATCACAAACTCGTGGGCCATTGGAAAGGACCCTTCTTGGCCAGTCACACAAGGGTGCCGCTCGGGTCTTGTGTGTCAAGGGGCTGATTCCAAATTCATATGCTTATTGCTGCTTAGGAATGGGGGAAATTTATTAAAACCACCCTCTTATTTTCCCTTTCACCTGTAACTCCAGCCTATTTATAGTTGAACTGGGAATCCTCATAGGCCAAACAGAAGGCTCCCTAGGACAGGTCGGAGCTCAGCATTTTGATCCTTCAGTGTCATCACCTACTTCCACCTTAACTGTGCATTTATACCCACCCCTGCCACAGAAGAAAATGGGAGTCAGATTATCCCTTTGCAGGAACAACAGGTAACCACAATATTATTAAAAGCAGCGATAGGTCAGTTATGGACCACAGTTCACTCACAGATCTTGGAGCACTTGATGAAGTCAAGCAGGTACAATCCTCCCATTGCAAAGACAGAGGAAAGAGGAGTCAAGAAGTGTGATGATTTCCCCTGGCATGGATACTGTGAAAGTGGCAAATGCAGCAATCATATCTAACCTTTTCCTCCCCTGGTAACCTTTCTGCACCTGCAGGAATTATGCCATCCTTTCAGATTTTCCATCCAATTTTCTGTCCAAAGGCCTTCATTTCCACTTTTCTTAAAAAATACACCCGTATCTGCACTTAGCAGAATATCTCAACTTTCTGTGTTAAAAGTGATTGCTGTTTAGCTGGAAATGAAAGACCAAACCTCGTCAGTAGGCATGTTGGTCTAAATGCGATCTTTCGTGCGTAGCACAACCACCAGGCTCTTGTTCTGCCTTCACACGCTTGACTGTGGGTGCCAGCTCTAGGCTAGATTCATTCTTGGCTATTTTCCTGTACACCAGCCTGTAGGAAGAAGTGGGGAGGGTCCTGAAACAAAACCTCCCTAGAAACACTACCTGGCCTTGGTTATACCCATCAGCAACAACAGGTCCATGCGGAGAGAAGCCAGGTGGTTGTGCAAGCCCTGTGGAGTGGTAGGCACTGGCTGTAAGAGACTATTTGCAATGCACTCGTTTCCAGCTAAGGGTTAATATTTACCCCACCTAACCAGAAAGGAGCAGAGTGCCAAAGGGAGGAGAAGCCAATTTCTCCACAGGCAACTGGCTGCCGGCAGAAGCTCACCCCCGTGACTCAGTGCGCCAAAAGGGAGATGCCAAAACGACTATTTGTGGTGTCTCGTGAGGTAAGCCTGGTCCTAACACAGTGCTGCGGGGCGCTCGGCTGCTTAGGGAAACCCCTCCAAGCCCAAATTTGGCTCAGTAATGGCCAACTGCATGGTGTTACACCTCCCAAAAACATGGTGGCCTGGGTGAAACAAGAGGCTCGCTCTGCCTCCAGATGCCAGTCATGAAGCATCACCATCATCAAAACTGCTCTTGACAAGACCAGTGACTCCCCAGCAGGGCGGTGGGGGCAAAAGCAGAACCCAGCAGCCGGCCCCAGGCTCCAGGCACACGTTGGGTGCTCACACTGCTGTGCCCTGCACCACACAGGCTGTCCTGACCACCAGGATTTTGGTTTCCCAGGTTGGTCAGCCCACGAGCAAACTTTTTACAAGTAGCAGCGTGCACTGAAGAGGTATTTCTATTGCAGCAGTAAGCACATCCCACCAAACGCTCCATTGCTCCACAAACTTAGGCATTTCCCTCAGGGATATTACAGTAGCTGGCTCTGCACCCCAGGCGGAAGTCCAGGGTAGAACCCAAACAAGTCAAAGTTAGTTTTTTCAGGATATGGACACCTGAGCTATTTTAGTGAATACGTCCGTATCATCCAAGGGCACATCAACACAAAACAGTATGCACGTGTCTCTTCCCTCCCATTCTTCGAGCAAGTATCTGCACATAGGTCTCCCATTTTCTTAAAGGTGGTGCAAGAACCTATGGGCAAGGTCAGATGCAGTAGATGCATGACCCTTTGCCCCAGGAAGACACAGCCAGCATACTTTTGCACAGCACTATCTGTCTACTGAGTGCTGCTTGCATGGCCTGCACTGCTACCTTGGAAGAGACATGACGTGGTGGATCTGAACAGACTGTCCTGCTGCCTGTGTTGGGGGCATAGCAGGGAAATACCAGGTTTAGGCTAGATTCATCCCTGGCTCTTTTCCAGTACACCGGCATGTAGAGAGAAGCGAGGAGGATCCCGAGACAAAAAAATCCCTAAAAACATGGCAGAAATATCAGCTGGCCATGGTTATACCCATCAGCAACGTAAGCTTCCAGCCTGTGCCTTGAGCCCGGGGCCAGCTGCTGGGCTCTGTTATGCCCCGGCCCCCATTTCTCACTTTATAGAGAGAAGCTACAGCAGAGGCTGTAGCAAGGTGCTGACATCTTCAGAAAGCTCAGAGTACCAGGAGACAACAGGCTGTTTAATCTTTAGTGATTCCTTACACGCACTGCCAAACTATTGCATACATTTTTTATGCTGCCTGGATACTTAGATTCCTTAAGTGAGTTTTTGTTCACTGCAAATGTGTTTGGTTTCAAAAAATGCTTTTTCTAAACTGTGCAGCTTGTATTTGTCCTTGAGGCCTGACAGGACATAAGATGTGGCAACACGCTGGAACAGCCTCTCTGCTGCAAGCTCCGTTTCAGCAGCACATTTAGCAGAGGAGTTTTCCAATTCTATAAGATGGCATCACCACAACGCAGATTTCTTTAGCTCGGGCAAGCCTAAACTTTACTGTTATGCTATAGGCGTGGCTTCCCTTTAGTAAAATTATTTTTAATGCTACAATATTCGAGGGTGAACAAAGCACAAGCCTGTGCTGGTGCCAGTGTTTTTACAATACAGCAGGTTTCGGTTGGCTCTGTGACACCAAAAAGAAGCTGGGTTTCACAGAAATTTGGATGGTTCCCTTCTGAGTCACATCCAGTTGGGGTATTCTTTGGAAAAAATTTGTGTTGTTTGTTCTCAACAAAACCGGCCCTCGTAAGTCTATAAAGAATATTTTGTTCTCCAACTGTATGATTTGGAGCTTCTGTTGTTGTCATCGTTGTTTTGGCTCATCTAAAATTGTCCCTTCCACAGTGAGAATTGACAAAACACAGAAATCTGGTCACCTGGTCACAATATTCTGCTGAGGGGAAGCGATGCCAATTCCAGCTCATCTCTTGCTCTTCTGCTTCTATTTCAGAAAAGACTCTAATGCATCCCTTCATTTACAGAAAGCAAATATTCCCAGTGTGCATGTTCACTGCATTACAGAAGAGTTTTCGTTGCCATGCAAATAACCCTCCAAAGCACAAGCAGCAATGAACACATCCAGACGAAATATCGGGCTGCAACATGCCTTCATTCATCCACCTCTGGTCCCTACTCGAGTCTGTTGCCCAGGAAAATTTGAGGGTAGGCAACAAAACATCAATTTCAGAGAAGGGAAGAAGGCAAGAAAGAAGCTGGTTCTCTGACTTCTGGAGTTACTGTACAAAGCCAGGGAAAAGGTGACAATATTACACAGAATACAGAAAATGAAAAAAGGATCTACTAGAGGAAAGGAAAAGCTTAGTTTGATACAATCTGTAACTTAAGCAGGACTTTTTTTTTCCTTCCAAAAAGCCTCTGACAATTTCACTAATGACTGAAAAAATCCAAATGAGGCAGGCAAGACCTGTCATTCACAGCAAGTATCTACCACAGGCTTAGCTTTCCAGCACATCCTTTCCCAGTGACAAGGACAGAACAGCACACCTCCAGCTCTCATATGGAACCAATTACTAGTGTGAAAACAGCCCTTCCTAGGGGGAAACAAATGAACCTCATGCCCAGTCTGATTAATGACTACTCCCATGCAGATATGTAAACAGCCACATAGTTGCTACCTTAGCTTAGCAAAATTTCCAAGTTACGTGATTTTTTTCTCACTTGTTTATGCTGTTCTGCCAAGCACTAGGTTTTTGGAGGGGATCCCATTTAGAGGACAGAGAGTGGCTGCAGAAACAAAGAGTACAGAGCTCTGCTGTACAGTTCTCCCAATCTAATTATGAAAATGCAGTATCTTTCAGGCTTCTTTTCTACTCGCTAGATGTAACCTTTTTATTCCCTCCAGCCCAAATAGGATCTAAGAAGGTTACTGCTTTCTCTACGGTAGATACAACAGGCAATGTTGGTGGCTCCTCCCTCAAAATATCCCAAATGAACTTAGAAAAATAATTTTTTTAATTGACTATAGTTACAGGAGAGATCTCTGCAAGGACTGTACCCTGGTTTCCCCCAACCAGCTTTATACAGTGACAGTCTTGTGCACAGATGGAGGCACTTCAATTTGTGTTCCCCAGAACTAGGACAGGAAAAGCCTTCTGATCAGGTAGCTAATAGGTGGGAACTGAGTGCACTCAGCTACTCCCAGGAGGATGTTGAAACTTCAGAGTATGGAGCATCCCTTTGGTTGTCCCAGGGGACAGCTATAGGTACCTCCATTGCGTGCTGTAAGAAGTTTTAATCTCAGCCCTCTCCTCTATCCTGAAAAACCTTTTCAGTCAGGTGTGGAAGCATGCGGTGGGATGTACAGCTGGTGACATTGGTTAGAGTCTCAACTCCACTGCCCCCTGAGCCAAAACAGCAAAGGCATGACCATCTGATGACCATCCTCCAACACCCTTCCCTGAAGGGCCACCAGACACCAATTCACCCCTAGCTGCCATAACCAGCTTGAAAAGACCTTGGCGTACAGCAGCACGAGGAGCATGGGGTGCACCCGCATTAGAAAAGGGTGATGATGTTGGGGAGTCAGAGACAAGCAGCCTGGCAAGGCTTATGCTGCAGGAACGCTTCCACGCAGGCTGATGCTCAGGTCTGAGTGCCAGGGATCTGTGTCAGCCACAAAACACTGACACAACCTCACAGCCAGCCTGCAAGCGCGGGAGCCTCTCATGCTGGTTGTGAAAGGAAGGGAAGAGGAACACCATATCCAATTAACACTGAAACAACGTTGACCGTCTGGTCTCCCACTGCCTGAGTTCAGTTAAGGCTTCTCAGCCATTCATCTGCAGTCCCTGCAGGGGACTGGGTCTGCGCTGGAAGCACTTTTTATTTCCCCCCTGAAGGAATTACACAATTATATCCTGTCTTCAACACTGGGCTTTGCCTCCCTATAACACGTTTCAATAGGATGAGGCAGTTTAAGCAGAGAGAGGCTGGGCGGACCCTATCTCATCTGTGGCTATTCATTTGTCACTAACAGCCACTGCAACTTATCTGCCATTTCCACTGAAGCTCACAAGGAAAACAACCTCTGCGTAACACAACCAAAATGTCCTCGGGGAGAACATGACTCCCAGCATCACAGGGACAGGGGAGCAGGAGGGATTTGCTTCCCCCTCCTTGGGCAAGACCCCGTTCCAGCTGCCTCACTAGGGCTTAATTTAATTTTCCACACAAAGTCACCCACAGCTTCTTCTCTTCACTTCCCCCCCGCAAGAACTGCTTGTCCCCATTTGCCCCTCTACACTGTCACTTCACAGTGGGATCAAACGTAGTGACAACACGGAGAAATGTGATGCATACAAATGTGAATTTGGGCTGTGCGCATCTTCTGTGCAGCCAGAAGAGTTGGACTAAAGCCTTCACCCACCACTTCGTTGCAGACAAATGTACGTGGGTGTAAAAAGGGGACAAAGCTTTCCCTGCCGCATTAGTGCATGGAGCATGGAAGGACTGCAGCTGTCTCTGCCACCTGAATGCTTCTGAAAGGCCCAGAGGAGGGAGAACTGCATGGACAGGGGCTCCTGAGGAACACCTACGCGTGCCTTGCCCACCACGAGGAGGTGCTTCAAACACCGATTTGTCGCAGAAGCCAGATCCTATCAATGAATGCAAGTTCCTTGGCATACAATTAAATATCACTGATACAATGCTGGGATTATAGGCACCTTTCAACTACATGAAACCCAGATCTCATAATAAATCATTACACTGGGCCATTTTTCATGTCGCAGCATTAGGACCTGTAAGTTGGCCAGCACCACTGCAGAAGCCGTATTCCACCTCCATGGTTGCAACTGGAGATGGGATGTAGCATCTTGAACCTGTGCCTGCACACGTCTACAACTGCAATGCTTCATCCTAGAAGCGGTTTCAACTTATTCTGAAGTGAACTTTCCAGTAGCTGGTATAACAGTTTTTTGGAGGAGTTTTTTCACTGGTTTCTTTTTTTTAATTTACCGATCCTATTGGGAATATTTGGAATAAAATATTTCTGTATCTATTATTGAGTCATATGCCAGACTTTACTATAAAGTTTTATTCATTCAAATCTGTCAGGTTTAGCCTGTGAAGATACAAATCAGACTAAAGAAACAAACAGAATAGCACAGAAGAGGGGATTAAAGCTTCCATTTCTTAATAGCTTGCAAACAGCCTGCAAACTAGTTTGATCATGAGAAAGCTTCAGAGGTTCAAGTCTCCCCTTTTTTTTTTTCCCCCTAAAATAAACTAAGATAAGACTGGCCACAGAATAGTTTTAGGCTAATTTTACAAGGAAACAAAGCTCACAGGATCACACTTTGTTTGTAGGCCAATATGGTTGACCATCTGACTCCTGATGACTTTTTCACATGTTCAATAATTCCACATAAGGGGGGAAAAAAAGAAAGCTATGACTGTTCAGCAACGCCTGTCTTTACCTGTGCAGGTACAACGTATTACAAATAAGATGCGCCATGATGATAAAGTGGTCATTTCAGGACACAAGAACAACAAAAAAAAAAAGGGCAGGAAAAAGGGGACACAATGACTCAGGATTGGAGGAGGACACACGCAACTGATTTTCCACTTTCTTTTAGAAAATGCAGTTGTTCCAACCGGGGCGGGATTTTGATTCATATTGCAGAGGTGCAGGACAATAGACAAGGTGCCGGGCAGAGAAGTGATAAGCTATATAAGCAGGAAACCAAAAACTAGGCTAACACACGGCCTTTCCCTGACCCATCTTGAGTAATGCAGTAAGGGCTTAGCAGTATCCCAGCCAGCAAAGAAAAGCTTGTTAGAGGAAGTCAGTGAGCAGTGTTTAGCTGCGGGGAGCTGGACCATCATCTGGATACGATACGCAAAAAAAAACTCTCCTTACAGACATGGTGGAAAGCCAAGCCTGGTAAGATGAAAAGAAACAATTGGCAACCTCTGTATGCTGGCAAGGGAACCCATACGATCAGCCAATACGAGACACTGACCCCTGAGTTAAAGAAGAAAAAGTGTCACTAAATATTTAAAGAAGGACTTCAAAAAAGAGTCCCAGTTATATAAAGCAAAATCAATGACATTTAATAGCAATTTCTTTCAGCTGGACCTAAATCCTCTTTCAGAAACACTTGCCTCCTTACACATCACTGCGTTAGGAATACAATAAACAATAAAACAAAAAAATGACGATCAGAAGCCAAACTCTAGGGCTGATTTATGCAGTTACAGGGTCATGGCGGGCCACAGAGGGTTTCAATCTGTGGCAAGATGCCAAAAATGCGAGCTCCTCTGAGCATTCAGTCAGAGAAACAGGAGGAAATCTCAAGGCTCAGAGTTCATATTCACCAGCTCCCCAGCCAAGAGAAAGACACAGTGCTCTTACAGCAAGATACAGTGAAACAGATAAACGTAGTAATGGTATGGGTACACTGTCTGAGATCACACAGGTCATAATCCACAGCTTTGGTGAAAAAAGGAGTCTAAGATGTCATCAACAATGTACATTAGAGCGTGTCTATGAGTGAGATGCAAAGGGGAATGAGTTAAAAGACATAGGGCTTTCTTCAACACACACCTTTCTTCAACTTACCCGGCGTGCCACAGGGCTTTGTTTTGAAAGGGGGAGTTCTCTAGAGCAAGGGGAAGTGTGAAACATCTAGCGGTAAGACACCTGGAGAAGGTCTCCCATGGACAACCCCAGCTGTGCGAGTGCCACATCTGTCAACCTCTTTAAAGGCAGCTCTTGCAGCACAAGCATCATGTGGCACCTACGAGGGAAAATGCTTTTCCCTTCTCATCAAATAGTACACAGTGGAGGATGTGCCACCAGGAACATGCTTCGGAGTAAATGAGAAGCGTCACATCTCCCGTTCAGGGCGAGGAAGGCAGTACCACTAAAGGGATGAAGGACAGCACAGCGTGCAAGCTGCCTGGTGGGAAGTGACACATTTGTACCACAACCGAAAGCCAGCGCAGCAGGTTTCTATGGAAAAGCACCTGGAGTCTTACCTTCATTCCCCAGTTTCCTCAATAAGCACAGACACAAAGGAGCGGGAAAATGTTTCCAGCAGTTCCCATTACCCGCGAGTCATGCCCTGCTGGGATTAGTGCTGCACAAATACACAAGTCTGAGTCCTTGGGTGGCTTTTACAACCAACCAGAAAATTTTTAACAAAGTATTTTTTTGTGATGAAAGTAGAGCAGTATAAGAGCAAGCAAAAAAACCATTCATCATTCCACACCGGGTCTCACACTAAAAGAAACAGACTGGTTTTTCTCTGGAAAATTGTTTTCAAACAGTGCCTCAGAGGTGTGAGCGAATATAGCATCTGGCTCTGGTGGGTCAGTTTCTGCTAAACAAATATGGATCTGATCTAGGAGGAAAAACTAATTGTAACTAAGCAGGTCTTATCTGGCACTTTATCTGTCACACATTGCAACTTCCTTTAAGCCTTTCCAGGTTGTCAGGTGGCATGAAGCACGCAGCCAAAACCTGTCAGGCAATGCCGTAAGGCCTTCACACGCCTTTCAGTAGCGTGTACTGAGCTGAAACACCTGGTGGTATGTCTTCATTGCCACCCCGCTGGGCTGACTGAGACCAAACGTGAAGCCCGAGAGCCTCACGACTCCCACCACTGCGCAGGAGACATCAACATCTCAGGGTCCTGCACAGTGACTCCCTCTCTGCTCACGTGGCCAGTTGTGACCAGGGAGATACCCAGCTCCCTGATGGCCGGGATCAGTGAACCTGACCACACTTCCCAAAGATAGAAAGACACCGGTGTCTTTGTCACAAAACCCTAGAAGATCAGGGTGCGAGATCCTCTCACAAGAAGGATTATTTCTACCCCAAAAGGGTAGGACACCTGTGAGACTTTTGCATAACAATCTATTCCATTAATAGCAATAGTGAATGGCCCAACCATAAAAGCAGTTGCTACCCTCTTTCTGCTGGGACGATGATCCAAAGACCAAAAAAGCAGCCAGAAGTCCTGGGTAAAGGAACCCAACAACATGCAAAGATCTCCTCAGAGCTTTCCATGTGACTGTAGGGAGGAACAGAGGAAAAAAACACGATGAGAAATCAAACAGAATGGTGGCTAGAGTCCATCTGCACCTAAAGCACCCATCAGAGAATCAAGAGACCGTCCCTGTTGTAATTTATCCTCTAGGTCCTCAAAAACCATCATTCAAATCAGAGAAGGGAAAGAACTACAGAAGAAAAAAAAAGGAAAAAAAAATAACATTTACTCCCAAAACTTGGGTAGAGGCACAGGGTTTGTGATCAGACAGTACACATACAGAAATCTGTGAAAGACTTCAACTGTAGGGGAGCAGAAAATGCAGTCAAGATTGCCACAAAAGCTGCTTATATTTTTGACTTTATAAATTTAATGAAGCTAGCTGTTTGAGAAGAGAATAAAGGTTCTCTTTTTATTTCCCACTCAAAAGAAGCCACTGTCACTTCATTTGGGTCACCTCTGCTTACACGGGGGCAGGTTTCCCTTCTGCATAACTTAGTTACTTATAAAATCTCTGGGCACTTTCATCATTACCAACCACAACATCCTGTGAAACAGCAGATAACCATTAACGATTTGTGGAACCTGTGAAAAGAAGCATAGAGAGACTACAAACTCTGGATTCATTTCTGCTCCTTTCTGCCCTCACAAAGTTAAGCATCTTGTCCAAACTAATAATCTGGGATTTCTGTGGACTCAACAGACAGAAACACACTGCCAGAAAGCTATTTGCCTTATCTAATTTAGGCACACATTTTAGTATGGTGCCAGTCTTTCCACCATCTACAAAGAGCCTTGGTAACCAGTCAAGACTAAATACATGGCTTTCAGACCAGATGCCTAAAGAGAGACTGTCTAAAGTTAATTGAGATGGACCTCCACTACAAAGGAGGCAGAAAATCAGCAGCAGGACAGAAAAGTTAATTTGCACCCCCCAAATTTCAGGCTAATGGGCCAACTATTGGAACAACTCTTCCTACACTGCATTATTTCATTTGTGGCTGTTAGCAGAGGACACCTGTAAGAGAAGCACCATTAAAAGTCACTCACACTGGGGCTGTTTATAAAAACGCAGGTTTTTCACTCGGCGTAAACGGCCTAGAAGAAGGTGGCTGTGTCCCCAAGTGAACAGCATTAGCACCCATCCCTCATGCCCTGTGGGAGTCACTATGGGGGCTCAATACTGTTGGGATGCTACAAACTGGGCTGCTCGGAGTTGCAGTGGTTCTGTAGGACACCCACTTGGAGAGCCTGGCAAGTCTAGTAATAAACAGAGATTATCAGTTCAAGCTCAAATCTAAATAGAACTCAGAAATGCTAATCCACGTGAAACAGTAAATTCACATATCCTTGCCAATTTTTTAATCTGTGTTAGCCAAGCCAAGCTAAAAACACATCTCAGCAGGCACAGAGAGATGCTCACTGTAAGTAGAGACCATGAAAAAGGCGTCTGATCTGAGCCACCACACAACTTCCCTCTCTGGCTGGAGACAGTTCAAGAAGAAATCTGAAGGGTGGATCAGCCAGCGAGAGCAATGGGGATTTCATTAATTGGGGAGATGATGTACCGGCAGAGCGAGCTGAAGGCAGTGACAGCACTGCCGTCAGGCTCTGCTCTTCTCCTCTGTGACATCCCCACATCTGACTTACTATCCATGGGCAGCTGCTGCAGAAATTGAAGCCGTGCTGAAATGACAACTCTATTAAAGGGGCAGATGGTCCTGTGAGCAAATGTTTCACCAAGGACTGGGTAGGTATCGTCAAACTCATTTCTCAATGACTCAGAAATGACAGCTGATGTCCCACGAGATGAAATTTCAGAGTGCTACTGTACCGTGTAGCCAGGGGCCAGGAATAGTCTTGAATATAACCTCACCTAAAAATATAATTAAGCTGGTCCAAAGACAAGTCTATCAGTAAGGCTAGAATCCTTAGTAGCAGCTTTTCTGACAGTCATGGTTGAAATGCGCCATTTTGGGAAAACAGCCAAACTGCTTATACACGGACTGCAGCTTTACCATAAAGCCATTGCAGCTTTTTGGATGGATGATCATTCATAATGAAGCGGGAGAAGACAGAAAAATGAATGAAAGATGTGCTGAAATAGACCATATTTATCCTGGAAAAATGTGCTGCTCTTCACAGAATGCTGGAAATCAGCTTCATAAAACAAAGACTACTGGACAAAATAACAACTGTAAATTAGTTCTCCTGTTACCTTGATAGAAAATTTTAAAATTCAAGTTGATGGGTATTGTCACCTCTCCCTACGCACAAGGACAATTGAGAACGCCGACAAGTAATGCAATGTCTTTCCCATGTAATGCTTCTTTCCCTTTTCTCCTTGCCGATTAGTCAAACTCAATTATTTATAACTTCCAATAAAAAACATGGATATCCTTGGAGCATAGGTCAATAGGGTAAAACTTCACAGCTGATTTCTGGCACGAGCAGTAGTCTCTAAGGCTTTCAAGAAAACATCTACCAAAACCAGGACACAACTAACCAGGTTCAAAGCACGCAAACAACATTCAGAGGATGTAGGGGTTAAAATGCACACGAAGCTGATCACACAGCAAGAACACGGGATAGTCCTTCACCATTCCAAAGGACAATGCCAAGAGAGTCTATACTACACAAAGTCACCCCTTCAGGGTTTATCTCTCCATATGCAGGGAAAAATGGCACAACAAAGCTTGGCAAAACTAACTCACAGCAAAACAGAGCACCAGATTTAAAAATCTGTACCCATACGGTCAAGTTTAAGGACCTTCAGATCCATTCCAATTCTTAAACTGCATAAAACATTACCTCAGTCTAGCTATCAATTTTGCATACCAAAGGGAAATTCCTGCCCTCTTTCCACGCAATTAAGCCAACCTTCACGCTGCCTTTTCAAGGCACTGACATTTACACTGGCAAAATACAAGAAGGGTTAAAAAAAGCCTTTACCTATATATGCACATACGTATGTACACACCTAAGCATCGTGGTTTCAGAGGCAACGATGCTGCTCACCACCGTGACGAGTCTCAACAAGCTCATGTGATTGTTCTTGGCAACACTACAGCTGGAAACGCTTGCAGGGCTGGGACCATGTGTTAAACCATTTTGCTCATAAAGCGTGAGGTAGCGCTATGTTATTTCAACCCACCCTCTCGCTGTTTTTCTGTAGTGTGCCATTCATATTTACAGTATGAAATACCAAATATATTATAGAACCATAGAATCATATGATCAACCACTGTTATTATTTTAGTGTTTCACAAATGCATTGCCATCTCTGTGCCAAGTGAGTATTCAAACTGGCAGCTGTGATGGTTCTTCTGCGTGGTGGATTCTGCAGGGCTTTGGTTCCATCTTCAAATTCAATCTCCACGAAGCCCACAGGCCTCCCAAGTACTGGGAGCATTTCTGGTTTCTGCATTTAAAGAAGGATGAAGCGGAAACAGAAAGGTAAACAGACAAGCAATTTGTCTGAAGACAACTATGAAGACAGTGGATAAGGTACTCATAGAACTGTTTTTCACTAAATCCAGTATTATTAAATGCGGAAGGCATTCACCGAAACTAGCAGGAAATCATTTAAAATTTATAAAAGAAGGTACCTTTCTACTGAGACTCTAGTGAATTTCTGCAATCTGTTGCCACAGTAATGACCTGTAACATCTGCTACAGGCAGACAGTACCAGCAGGTTCAAAAAGGGATTAGACAAATCCAAGGACAGGAGGTCCATAAACAAACAGTACAAGGAACAGGCAAGGATGCTCCTCCTAACATGCCCAATACCAAAGTGGTGGATGCAGGAGAGTCCAAGGATGCAGACTACAGACAGGGGCCAGGTTCCCATGCCCTCCCTCATCAGCACATCCTTTGGGCACTGTTGGAGAAGAATCCAGGGCCAGGTATGAACGTTAGTCTGACCCAGTTATCTTTGTACACTCGATTGCTAGATGACTGCTAGTGTGGGGTGCTTCATTTGGGATTGATTTCCACATTGTCCACTACCCCACTTGCAGCAGTGGGTGCGCTAAAAGTCTCTGGTAAAGAGCATCCAAAAAAAGGCAGCAGCCAATATTCACAAAGCCTGTTGAAAAGGGAGGCTATAAACATTTTTTCCCTTTACCCTGTCCCAGGGGAATGAAGTCCCCAGCAGATGAGCACTTTTTTATACAACCATATGTTTGTAGTTATTTCACTTTCACAGCATTAAGAACCCTTATAAACACCCTTCATGGATCCCACTGACAGGCTGATGCCCTTCCCTCTTCAAATCTGTTTTTGCCGTAAGAATCCCAGCTCGCCCGCTTCTCCACCAAGGCTGGCTTTTATTATTCTGCCCAGAGACTGCCTTATAATGCAGTAGCCTGATGAAAGTTCAGCACTACCCTTGAGCGGTCCACATGACAGCCCAGCTTCACGGGAACACATGTTCTCCGTGGCGCAGCAAGCAGCATCAGGATGGCGTTGGAAACGTTAATTGCAAACGTGCCTGCCAGGCCTAGAGCTCACATGCTCTGAACAATAAGAGCAGAAGGACACTGAGAAGGGACTTCAACAGATGTCAGAGGATGTGGAGGAGTAGTTCCCTTGCTGACTCCATCACTGTTGGTTTTTGTTGTGATAATTATCTGGCATGCAAAGCCTTTGTATATGCACTGTATGAACCTAACATTTTCCATCCAATAAAGGAGCTGCTGTACA
Source organism: Tringa tobata (assembly GCA_033628505.1). Taxonomy (NCBI): domain Eukaryota; kingdom Metazoa; phylum Chordata; class Aves; order Charadriiformes; family Scolopacidae; genus Tringa; species Tringa tobata. The sequence continues at coordinate 7,350,912 of JAHREE010000131.1, forward strand.
TTTAGTGGCCATCTACTGATGACTGACAACAGTGACAGGAAGAATTTAGTTCAGCTCTTCTCACTCTTGCTTTAGCTATCTTTCACCTGCATCTAAGCTTTTGGCACAGCTTAGGGGCACAGAAATAGGTCAGCAGGAGTCCAATCGACTGCAAAAGACCAAATCAAGTGAACTTCAAATTAAATATTAGGGAAAAAAATAAATCACCTTTGAGTTTTACTTGCTGTTTTCTGTCTACGTACTAAATAGATCTTAAAACTTCAGCTCCACATGTCATTTGGTCATATGAACATTCATGTGAAGCTGATTGCTCATGCTGGTGAACTTTACTGTCAAATCCAGTAAGATCCCGTGCCTCAGCAAAGGACAAGACTTCTGAGTCACTGGTGAGATAAGTGTGACCTACACAACTTGAAAACTCTGATTCATCCTACTTTGGGGCATCTTTAACCTCTATGGCTTTTACTTTTTTTCATGTGTTATGCTAAGAACGAATGAAGAAACACCTCATGGTTTGGGGGAATAGAAAGGGTTATTTAAAATGAAACCAGCAGCCCCATGCTGCTGCGTGGGAACATTCCCCAAACGAGGACGGAGTCCCACCCTGAAGCCAGGAAAGTCTATAACCTGCTACACAGCTAAAGCACCCCCCAGCCAGTTCAAATCCAGTTGCAAAGCCAGTAAGATTTTTTTTTTTTAATAAAGCAACTGATGTTTCAAGAAGTTTGGCACTTGCAGTACCCAAACCAAGATCAAGCCCCTTTCATTTATACTCCCCTTGGTCACACCACTGCACCCTTCCTGGTGTCACGCTGGCAAAGATGACACCACTGTGGCCGCTCCCTTCAACACCAAGCAAAAATACATAACACCTTTTGTAATTGGCCCCTTCGGTTCCCTGAGCTCCTTGGGCACCAGAAAATACCAATGACTTCCTTGGGATTATTCCTGATTTACACTGAAGAGTCAAGGCCTACTGTAGCTTCATATTGTCAGTAAAAAAATTAGACAACTATTACAAGAGAATAAAGTGAAAAGAGAGGAACAGGGCATACGTTTACATTTAAAAGCTTTTTTACTTTGCTCTAGGCAGAGAAACATCAAGGCTTCCAAAATATATCCACGGGAGGTCTCTTTGCAAACATAGCTGTTCTTAAGTTAGTTCTATCCTACCTAGGAAGTGAGATAGAACAGCAGAGACTTTCCACTACCTCCCCCATTACTACTGCTGTAGTTTCTCTCTACCACCACCACACCTGCACCCTTCCGTGCCGGCACCATCCTCTTGATGTGTCTACATGGCATGCAAAGGCATAACTGGATTTCATGCAGCCACCTCCACGCAGGTTTGAACTCACCAGCTGAAGAAGCCATAACAGGCTTCATCACAAGTAGCAACAAGGATACAAGCCTACTAGGTGCCTGGTCAGATATCCACTACCTTCTACCCTTGGCTGAACGAAGCCCACACTACTATGTCTTTATTGATGTTACTACCTGCACTGACTACGTTAGGGCTAGCAAGGATGCACCCACCAGTCACACAGCATCAGCACACCCTCCTCAGGGAACCAGCATCAGATGGGCTTGGGGTTACCTACAAAATCCTACCCTCACTGGCAGCTTTCTCCACCAGAGAACCCTGGGCTGGACTTCTGCGAAGGCTTTGAGAAATTCTGTCATATGGGAAGTCACCACTTCTGCCAGAAGGAGTGGTGACCCGTGATCATGAATAGCTGAAAGCTTGAGGGGGTGGGAAGGCAACAAAAAGATTAAACAATTCTTTTCCTCTCTCTTTTTGTTCCTCCCCTTTGCTGTTTCTACATCTGAGGCCACTGCACGCATTATCAGCCTGTCTCCCAAAAGCTTGTGCAGGGTTTTCACACTGCAACATTGGCAAGAAAGACATCTTAAAAACAATACAGAAATGTGACAAAATAAGATTGTGAGCTGTCTGAGGAAGGAGCTGCTTTCTTGCTTCTTGTTTGCAGGCTACAGTGAGTTCACATTGGGCTCCCACGTGCTAACACAGTGAAGAATAATAGCTGGTAACCCAGAAACACCAGCCAAGGGCAAGGCTTTTAACTTGTTTTTTCCAACTTGACTCACTTCCAAGGAGATCATGCTCCTTCAATAACAGGACAAGACTCTTCTCCTTCCCTTCAGAGCACTGTCAGGGTGTAAGGAGTCACCACACTCTCACACCATGGTTGTCACCAACCACTCTTCCCATCTCACAGCTCCTCAAGTCACTCATTTCTGTTCCCAGAATGTATCTCCCAGACAGAATCAGAAGTGATTTACATCTCAGCAGGAAGCCCACATCCTTCCAGGCACTACTGGCTCAGTTCCTTTTGTTTAAAGAAAAGATTTTTCCCCAAAAGCTGCACGGAGAAAGAGGCTCTTTAGCTGTTTTGTCCTGTGGTTTGCTCGCCTAAGTCTCTTGCTGGAAACGTGCAGGGCTCACGCTGAGACTGCTCTAGTTGGAAATACAGGCAGAAGATATCTCCTGGTGATTAAGCACGTATTGTCTGCATGGATATGAGGTGATAAGTAATTTAGTTCTGCTTTGCTTCACAGACTCTTCCGAATGCGCTGCCCCAAAAATGCTCTAACGATAAAACTATGCCCTAAGAATGGCTGGAAAGTTTCCTGCTATTTCTTTCTTCTGGCATCAGGATACGTGTTTCTGTGCTAAAATTTAACTGATTTTGTTTAACTTATAATTTCCTCCCAGCCTGTCTTTGTGCCCAATAAGGTCATAAGCTCTCAGAGAAAAGAACATATATATTTACACACTTCAAATACAATTCTTTTGGCCTTGAATGGAGCCTAGGGATGCTACAGAAAAATAAATAACAGACTTGTTTAGATCACTGACCTGAATCTGGCCTGGTCCATGGCAATCTCCCTGCTCCTTATGGCCAGGGGAGGCAAGAGAATGAATGCCACTCAGGCTAAAACACTACAAAAGATACCGTAATCCAGGGCTGACCACATCATATGCTTCTACATCCTGCCAGTCCCTGCATCCTACAAAAGCTTCCAACGAACAAACAAACACCAAAAGAACCAGGGCTAACTACGAGAGTCCTAAATATTCATGTTCCTTGAGCTCACGCCAGATGCTGTCTCCTTTTACGAGTGATGTCTTGGAAACAGAGAAGGTTCGTACCAGGGGGAATGCCACAGCTGTAAGAGCAACCTGATTTAGCTTAACAAGAGAGAGGAAATGAACACCAACCTCCCCAAATTCCTTCTGGACACACGTCAGACATCAGTGTAAAGCAGCCAGTCAGTTACAGCGTTATCTGGGTTAGAAGGTACAGTACCAGCAAGGAAATAATAAAAATCTCTTCCCTAACGTTAATTTCCCTGTTTAGTTACGATAGCAGAGTATTTCTTGGCAATTCATAAGAAGCTTTTCCAGTCACTCTGCAACCTGAAGCGCTAAGCTGATGCCGCACACACAGTGGTGTGTGCATCTTCAGGCAGTGCAAAGACTGCTAGAGAGAGAGTAACCTGAAGGCTGAGGAAGAGGACATTTTCACTTCACCAGCTAAATAAGACACAAATACTGGTAAGGCTTCTGCGAGCAAGAAGCGGGAACTGCAAGCAAAGACACTGTTGTGTTTGCTTTTTCTCAATTTGTTTCCTGCTGGATCTCAGAGAGAACAAATCACTATGCCCGGTAACAACTCTGCAGTCTTTTTGTTCCAGGGAAAGAATAAATTAGTTTTACCGTGCCAAATTCTGGTTTGGAAAATTACCATTTACCTACCCATGAACTTCCCCATAATGACAGCAAGCGTACAACTCCCTCCCTTGGCTCAGCTAGCACGGGCAGCACTTCTTTGTGCTGCCTGATAAGCAGCACCTTTCAGCACTGAAAAGCCAGCATTTCAGAAATTGGTGAATGAGCTCCTGCTGTCTGCAGAAAAAAAAAAAAATAATCGGAGATCAGAATTGCCCTCATATATCGAAATATATGCTTTACAAAATATGAATTTGTCAGATCGAAGTGAATTATGAGAAGGATTCATACTGAACGCAATTCACAAAAGTGTGAATTGTAACTGCAGGATACATTTGGTTCTCGTTAGAAAGATCTAAGCAGCCAGTTGTTTTTCCCACTAATATTTGTCCTTATATCTGCAAGCCAAGGTGCAAAACTTTAGAAGTGCCCCTCCATTTCTGTATATCCAGAATATCTGATCACATATTAGAAGAGTACACCCCTCTGGCATAGAGAAAAACCTTTGGGTGGTGGTTTTCTCCAGTTCTTCTGATTAGAAGACTTGCTTTTGGTGGTATATCCCACTTTACCTGGCTTGCTATCCCAAACACCTCTGATCAGCTAGACTCCCAGCACCACTCCTCCCAGGCACAACTCATTTGGACCTCTGCCTTGCAAGGTGTGCTGGACAGAAAAGTTGCTCCCTTTGAGGCTTACAGGTGGGTAGAGGGAATATTTTTTTACCCCCACACATTTTCTTCTTGAAGCTTCCAACTTCCTTGAGGCTTTTTTCAAAGGGAGATCTATTCTTGCAGAATACCAGCTGATAATCTCGTAGTTAAATACTATTTAGAAATCTGTGGAAGCCAGATATAAAGAGAGATCTTGGTATTCCTATTTGGAAAGCATATCACAAAGAAACGTGCTCTCTCATCATCCAGCATGCCTGTTCTTTCTCACGGCCTGTATTTCTGTGAAAAGACAGCAGAGTAGAAGAGTGTTCTGGGAATCAAGGCAAACAAGCATGCTGATTAGTTTATAGTCTGACTATTTTGTACCAGAATTGGGAGGTTGCTTTTTTATCTTCTCCTTTTAGAGATGAAAAATTGTCTTCACACCTCTCCTCAACTACTGGTCATGGCAAGAGCAGGTTCAGAAGTGCAGTGCAGAGCAAAGCTCTTCTCCCCAAGTTATGGTGATGGTGCTGTCAGCGTTGCAGAACTCTTATCTCCCCAGGTTATCAGCTCGCCTGGCCATCTAGCAAATTACAGGCCTAAAAGTGATTTTCTTTCTGCATTTCTACATCCAAAGATTGGAAGGGATCCATCCCTTCATTTTAAAACAATGCCTGTGTACTGTGGTTATTGTTTGCCTTCTGAGACTGGACTGCACTATAAAAGCAGCTAGCAAGACTCTGACACAGTCAGTAATGATATAAGAATTAAGGCAGGGGAATGAACAGTTATAATTGTGTAAGGGTTAGGTGGTGTTAGGACAATCGCTCATTGACACGACACTCTCATTAGTTCTTTTGTTTTAATCAATGCTAACAACTCCTGTACAGAGCCCAAACTTATTTTATTCTATCTATCACACCACGTGCTCCTACTTGATGCCTTTTTTTTCAAGTGAATGGAAAGCTAATGTTAGAAATCAGCACTTTCAGAAGCAGCCATTGATTTTGGATAATACTGAATTTGAGGATCCACCATGGGTGCCTGCAGCAGAGTTGCTTCAGGTGTTTTGAGTGATGAAATACATGCACGTGCTCAGCAATAAAGTCAGGCCCAGAGGATCCTGCTTCTTCCTTACTATCCTTTCAAATGGGAATGCCACTACCAGTGGAGCTTAGTTTGTAAAAGTGGAAGTTACCAGAAATGCCATGAAGCTGCCTGGGAACTCTCCAACTTCCTCCATGTGGAAGGTACCCAGATGTCCCATTGATGGCACTCTAAGGATCAACAGAGACAGTCACCTCTGCAAGACCAGCCCATACATAACTCAAGTACTGACCTCCGAACTTACACTTTAACTTCAAGAACATACGTCCCTTTTTTTACTAGTTACAACGAAGCCATCCCGTATTACGGTCAGTGATGTATGATACAGCATATCCTCTTTGATTCTCCAAGGTCTTAAATGACTCAACTGCTTTCGTCTATATGCACAGAGACAGTTTCTATGACTATATTTAGTTTTAGAGAGGGTCTGGAAAAGTGATATCACCACTGGAATGAGGAAGTATTTATCCCCCGACTGGAAACACATGATGATGATGTAAAGGTGCTATTTAGGGAGCTCTATTAATATTGTTGTTTCCTGAATCTTAACGTGACTCAGAGAATCTCGGGACGTAACGCGGTGCCACTGCCGTAGTCTGCGGGAATCACAGCCAAAGTTTTGCAAAAGCTTGACTAACAGCAAGTTTCCAAGGCACTGCTAAGCAAGGCTGAGCAGCGGATGCTGAAATTTAATTACTTGACCAGTTTGTTACCAATGGATATAAACTGCATTATTAATGGTAGACCAGTGACAGAATGACATGGAAAATAGCCAACAACTGCAGTATAATAAATATGCAAGGGCAGTTAGTGCAGAGTGAAATTTGATTTCACTAATTACTGCTTGTTGCAATTATTCTGCTTTTACGGATCAATAACTGTTTTCCCAAAGCCAATTCCCTCCTGCTTCCTGACCACTCAGGAATTTCTGTGATAATCAGTTGTTTAGAAGTACTTTCTGTAAGGTTTACAAAGGCAGAGGAGATCCAGCTGCAGAACAAGCTCCCAGGAGCAAATCTTGTGAAGTTTGCAGCCTGAATGTTTCTCTGGAAGGATCGCATACCTTTTCGCTCAGACAAGAACACATCTCCATTAAAGGCAGCAACATTCAACCATGTGTCTTTCCTTTTACCTTTAAAAACCAAAAATAAACTAAAACACAACTCTCTACTCCAAGCAAAAATTGCCAGAAGCCCTATGGCTGACCACTCTGATGTAGCAAGCTGAAGAGGAACGTGGCAAAGGTTATCAGAAAGAGGAAGAAAAACAAGAATCAAAATGTCACACCTGTGAGTGCCAGCGATCATACTGAAGCCAAGCCAAGCCCATTAGAAACAGCAGTAAGGTAACCTGGTATTAACATTCCTAATTTGATATTAATATACCTAACAGATCTTCATCACTCTTGCAAAGCCAAGGCGAAATCCAGCCACAAATACAGGATCACCTAAGATGAGAAGTTTCTTGTACAAATCTTCATCTAATGACTTTGATGTGCCACATGGATCTCTCTCTAAATATCATCATCTGTTTCTGCTCCAGCCTTCTTTCTGGAACTCATCCATATCCATCCTTAACAACTGTATTATTCCATATGCCATAGTAGTCCACATACCAGGACACGGATCAAGCGCAGCACCCTCTGCTATCCTGCCAAAATGGCAGCAGCTTTATGCCTGCTTTGCACGAAACAGACGAGTGGTGAATCAAGCCATGCTTATTGTTTATATTTGGCTGATTATTTACTTCTTGGAAAGTTTAATATTTAATGAAATCACAGGGTAACAAAATGGTGGTACACTGCTCACTTCTTAAGGGCAGAAACTCCCATTGATTACAGAAGCAGGTGGGATGCCTAAATAAAAGACAGCAGAAAGCATAGGGGAAAAGAGGCTCAGAAAGGAAGGGATCATACCTTTATTTCCTTGACAGCAGTTTGTGGTTTCTTTCCCTTTCAGTCATTCTAGCAGGAGGTAGATTTGCTTCCAGCAAGAAAAAAGAGCTAGGGTCAAAACCACCACAGACCTCCCCAGAAATTGGTCAAACTTCGGGACAAATGGGAAATAGGGACCATCTACCAAAAAATCCTCATGTTGCCATACCAGCAAGGAATCCTCAGTGATCGCATACAGCTGAGTCATATGGCCCTGGGTTCTCCATGGACACCGTGAACATCACGGGTTCCCTGTCACAGCCCAGAATGGTCTTACATTTCTGCTGTCACACAACAGCTCCCACACTAGCCCCCCAGTTCCTTACTGGGCCACCTGTGCTCTTTTATACCACTTATAGTCCCCAGCCTCCACGAAAAACTCAAGTTAAGTCTTGCTGCTGCACCCTGTTCAGTGTCCTATATACAGATACAAGCCCCACAGACAGAATCACAGACACCAGCAGCACCCTATTACTTAGCTTGAATAGAGAAATAGAGCCAAACTTAACTGGGTGTAGGCTGACTGAAAATCATTTTTCAAAACATGTGCTTATTTACATCTTCAGTACAAAATACAGCTTTTACACTAAAATTGCATTTCCTCAGCAGAAGTCTGCTATCAGGAAAAATGCTTAAGGTTTTACATTGTGAAAAAGGTATATATGCTTCAGTCTTCAGCAAATACCGTTCCTTGCTCCTGTCTTGTCCTTTAAAGTTTCAGTAATCAAAAACTTCAGCTAGTTGCAAGACATCTGCCATATAATCAGAACCAAAAGTGTCCCATAAGCTACAATGTGGTTGCTGAATCCTCTCCCCAAAATATTTAGTTTAGGAGGCCAGAAAAAAAAAAAATCTACAGTATCAAACCCACTTTGTTACTGCTGGTATCTTTCACAGAATTAAGAAAACCCATTGCACTCTTCCATAACTGAGCAGCAGCACTGGCACTGAGCAATTAATCATTATATAAGGTTCTTGTCTCATTACCGTCACAGACGATGTTAATTCAATTGTTTGCCAAGATTAGAATGCTAATATATCCATTGATTGCTTATATTCCTTATTACACAAACATTGTAACAGTATTAATCATATAGCATCCAGCACATCTAATGTGACCTTAAAACACTACAACAGTATTAATAGAACTCTTCAGGTTCTCTCTCAGGACATGTAAAAGCCATTATTTTTATGACTGTGTTCAAACCTGATTTCTACTGCTTTACTCATGCCCTCCTGTTACATACAATACTCTGATTGGCTTTTTTTCCCCACCTCTGTATCTTGTCTCTGGCTAATTTTATCAGCAGTTTCAGCTCTTTGTGAGCTGATGACACATGGATGTACAACTGTTTCCAGGCTTCTCACTTTCAGCATTCAGTAAATCCTTGGCCTGTCTTTTGGATGACACATCCACAACATCCAGCCTTAAGCTCCAACACAACACAGGGAATGTTTCATTTCCCATTGAATTTCACCTCCTCTTCCTTTTCATCCTGGGGACAACACAGCTCTGCCCCATATCATTAGCTGTCATCTTCAATATGCACTTCTTTTAGGTCTACGCATCTGGATTACGCAGAAGGTCATGCTGTGACAGAGCTTCTCCTGATTTCTTCAACTCTGCAGGAAGACACGTTTCTTCCAGACCAGAAATATGCCTCTTTGCAGTTTCACTTGAAAAAGGTTAAGCCAAATAGAAAAATGCATCTGTTGTTCCCAAACAACTTGCTACCTGCAAGCGGAGTTGTTAGTAACAGAAAATGCACTTTAAATTCACAACTTATTTTAGCCTGTGTTAACACAGAGAGGTAGACAGGACACCGCTCCATGCACTTTTTACACAGCATCTGTGAAGTTCTCCCTTTCTCAGACATCCAGTGCTGATCATCTCCGCCTCAGACACCGTTTCCTCCAGTTCCAATAATGAGAAGCTTGTTCTCTCCCACCCAGAAGGCTTCAGAAAAGACCACGGTCCAAGTCTGTCGCTATCACCTCACTCACTGCCATTTTTACCAGCTCTTTCCACACATTCTTGCATCAAACTTATCTTTAGTTTCAAGACTTTCAGCATCAGCTTATCTTTGATTTCAAGGCTTTCCGTCACTTACCCTCACCCTGTCTATCATTCCTCACTCACTACTGAGGCATCGATTCCTGCTTCTGATCGTCCCGTGAAGCCTCCTTCTGCTATCACCCTACTATCGGATTTTCCAACGTGTGTTTTTGTGCTTTCCTTCATCCTGCCGTTCCTACCACTACTGATCATCTCCTTCAGTTTTTTCCGTGTCAACTTCTCGGTGCCACTTATATCAGAACTGACACCTGGCTCGAGAAAAATATTATGCCCTTGCCTTCTCTGCACTCCTCCATGTACCATTTATCCATCTGTTATATACTGATTTCTATTAATATGAAGAGCTCAGAGAGAATCAGCTCTGTGTTGATACAGTGCCTAGCAAAGCGGAGTGGTGCTCACGTGCCAGATACGGCCTACGGTATGGTAACGTGTAACATGATAACATGTGTTGTATGTATGCACCTTGTATGTATGCACCTTGTTAACATATGGTAACACAGAGCAGATCTCATGCATGGCCACACGCACCTTCGCTTGTTCTGGATACAAGTAGGGCTGTGTACCCAAGGAGCCAAGAGGTAGAAGCAAGTGAACAAAATACACCACTGCTTTTGCTGTTTGAATGTAAATCTGAAATTCTAAAGTAAGATAAATATTTTAGAATACAAATATCCTGATTTAGCTTATTAGTAGCCACCCACAGAAATGGCGAACAATTATAGTCTAAACTCTGGAGTAATTCTTAAAACCCTTCCCAAGTGCTCACAGATTCCCCAGTCCGTCTGTTGTGAAAACAGTTATATCTGTATCATGCTTTATTTTAGCACAGCTTATTCCATTCTTCTTACAGGAAGAAACTACACTGATATAAACCATTTTTATAACTACACAGCTGCACCAGAATTGTTTCTGTTAGTAAAGCTATTATGAAACCTGAAATAGTTAAACAAGCAAAAGTCAAGCCTGAGTTTAGCCCATTGAGTCATAAACTCATGTATGATACCATCACACAGAATCACCACCCTGAATAAGAACAATGGAGAAAGCCTGCATGGGGACTCCCACCTTAATCTACCTTAAGTTTTATCCCCATTTTAAAGGTGAGCAGTTGTAACACGTTCCGGAATCATGCTTGATGTTTCCCTTACACCTGTGGAGTCAGCACCTTACCACTGTTCTCCGAGGCCATGTCTACACTGCAAGCAGAATATGAGCACTACACACGCTGACACACGTGACTGAGTTTTACTGCAGCAGCAATAGCAATGAAATCACAGCAGCATGGACAACAACAAGCCAAAGGATGCCTGGTGGCTTTGCAACCAGTGCACTGATGTCTGTGCTACTCCAGCTTCACTACTGCTGATCACCAACCTATCTAGGTTAGGGCATGCAGGGCACCGACCAGACATCTGTGTATCTGGGGGGGTTTGGGCTTCCAGGGCAGAAAACTGTGACTCTCAGCCTGTTTTTGTTCCTGTTCTTGTTTTGCTCCCACCTTCTGTACTTGAGAGCCTGGGCCCTCTGCTGCTATGGTCCAGAATGCTTGAGATGTGAGAGCCATTTCTCCTGCCTAGCATAAAGAAAATATTCTTTCATTATTTTTTCTTTGACTACATTCAAATATGGTCAAATCTACAATACAAGGTGGTCCTAAAACAATGCAATGACACACGCATCAAAAGCGCATCCAGTCATCAATGAGAACTTCTTGCTTGTCCAGACTATAAACCAAGCACAGACTAACCAGCTCTGATTGTGTGAGAGATTTTTAATCCAGCCTTTTAGGTGATTTAGCAGCTTTGGTAAAAGCCTGAATGGCAAAAAGGGAATTCTACTGCAGTGTCTGCTTAAAACTACATAAGCTCTCAGTTACACTTTTCCGGCGTGCACCAGTGAAGTGGAAAGAGCTTTAACATGGTTCACTGCCCAGAATGCAAAATAAAACTAAAGAACAGAAAGTCTGCTGAAGTTTCAGCATGTCTGTCTCACCCATTAATGCTCCTGTAATACTCAACTGAAAAAAAAACCAACCACCAACCCAAAGAAAGGTTTGTGTGCTTGAAAGCTTGTTTTTTCCCCCCAAACTTCATCAGTTGGTCAAATAGAAGATACTGCATCACTCTGTAGACCTTAGATCACCTTCGACCATAACTGCACAATGTCAATAAAGCAATGCATTTGCAATAAAACAGTTTAAAATGTGCTCAAAAAGTGCATGCAATTCTTAAAGGGCCACGGACTCCCTCTCTGTACACACATACACTCACATATTCGTATCTTCTACAGACGGGTCATGAAGTTATTGCTTTTATAAAATGCTTTTTTGTCAACCAAGTGACTACAGCTGACAGAGTTAAGCTTGCAACGCTAGTTGAAAAAGAGATTCCCTACAAATTGGAACATATTATCGGATGGCAAGAGAACAACCCCTTCAGAGATATTAAGGATTATGAGCCTGACTCTTACCTACCCTCACTCCATTCTCCTAAGTCTAAAGCAGCTTTAAAGTGTATTTACTACATGAGCATTTTTAAAGCATTTTTACAGGAGGAAGCGCAGTAGTGTAAACGAGATTCATGCCCTCATACTCTACCTCAGTTTCAGGCAGATAAACATCATTAAAATGATTGGGTATTTTAGGGGAAAATTGCTAACAAGAGTCCATGACCAAAAAATATCCCATCACAACCTCCCCCGTAGAGCTCAGTGTTGGCACTGACAGAGACTTCAGCTTTGAACAGTAATCACAAATTTCACATTATACCATTGCTAGGGTTTGTGTACTCTAGTACAGGCCCAACAGAAGGCATGACAGCACGTCTGTGTCTCTGACGAGAAACATATCTGGAGATCTTCACAGGGAGAAAGCACGCATGGCAAGAGGAAGATACATGGGCATCAAAAGGCAAGTTCGGGGTTCCATAAAATGCAGTAGGCCTAAACTTGCAAACCTAAATTGCCAGAGCCAAAGATATAGCCGTCCTGTTTTATCAAATGCATGTAAAACCTGGATTACTCTGATTACATCAATTTTTATGGTGCTTTCACACAAGGCTTTTGACAAGCCACTTGCTATAAAGATTCATCTACCCAGGCTCAAAACTCTGATTGTTTTTTTCTAGTTGTAATTTACCTGTGTGATTTTTCTGCTTGCCACTGCATAGTTTGTTATTAGTATTTCTTCTTCGCTCTTAGTGACTATTGCACAGCAGCCATCATGAACAACAGGATCCTACCATCCAAAGTCTCTGCCATGCACTCTCTGTCAGGACCTCTTCTGACAGGCCAAACACCTGCTTCATCTGAGTTTTCGGTGGCATTCACTCCCAGTCTTGAAATCAGGAGTGAATCTCAGACTACACCCTCAGAAATAAGTCCATATAAACTCCCAAACTGCTCAAAACGGAGCAGTAGTCACTGCTTCAGCTCAGACTGTAGATACTACACATCTCTCAAGCTCCACGGGCACACAGATTGGAAGGACTGCCAGGAGAATTGAGACAGGAGTAGGAATAATTCTGCTATCCCATCACCTCCAGTTTATAAAACTCAACCCAGCTTACAAGCCCAGCAGTATTCCCTATTTTTTAAGGACATGCTAATTAGCACGTAACACTCTATTATCCTTGCCTGCACAGGCCCCAGCACATTTTAACTACTCTGGAACTGAAACGGATATGTCTAAACATCTAAATGTGGATGCTCTATCCCTGGAAACATGTACGGTCAGGTTGGATGGGGCTCTGAGCAACCTGAGCCAGTGAAAGATGTCCCTACCTGTGGTGGGAGGGTTGGACTAGGTGATCTTTAAAGGCTCCTTCCAACTTCCAACATTCTATGATTCTATGAAACAGGAGGAGCCATTTTCCACATACTGATGAATACATGGCAAACCCCTGCTGTAGACAGAGCAGAGGCATACATTCAGCATATGCAATGTCATCACAGGAAAACCCAGTATATTCTCTCAGGTAAGCCCGAGAACTTGCTACCATTATAAGGTTTTAAATATTTTTTTTAGTTCTGTGCTCAGTACTTTAAGTGCCAGTATTGTTTTCTAGCTTGACATTTCCATGCTTGGGGCCATGTCAGGCCTCAAGATTAAAAAAATAATAATAAATTAAAAACATCAGTGATTTATTTCAGAACAAAAGGTCACTTTTTACCACCCCATGAAGATAATGTACGCACTTCCATCACAAACCCAGCTAGTTCGCTCCAAGGCAAATGCAGTTCTGAAAATTAGGTCTTTTTTGTGGTTCATCAAGTCCATTGTTTCCACAAGTAAATAGCCATTATCCTTAATGATTGAGTAATCACTCCCCTTCCTTAAATCAAGGGCTTTGAAGGCGATAGGGGAAAGGCTGCTTGGTTCAGATAGCCTCAGTGGGAAAGAGCAGCCAGCTTTTGTGCTGTTGTATTTGCAGGAAGACTTGCTCTTGTTTTTATTATAGATAGGTTTTGTTTTGTTTCTCATTGACAGGAATTACAGGAATTCAAGCAAGAATAAAGAACCACCGTGAAACCCTACAACAGGGTATGAAAGCTGCCACACAGCATCCACTGGCTGTTGAAATGTGATAAATGGCAGCCTGAAGACAGCAGAAGTAACCAGAGCTCAGGAAGAGGAGTAGAGTTTAAGGAGATGTGCCCTCAGAGGGCTTCCAGATGTTAAAATTTCCTGCTTTAGCTCCTTTCTCAGACAACCATTCGACTTCCCCAAGAGGGCTCCCATCTCTAGCCAAAATGCTGTGCTCAGCAGTGCAGACCCACCTTCTGCTGCCCCTGGTTTGGCACATCTGCATGGAGGAAAATAACTCACGTCAGCCACGTGCTCAAGAGAGCTTTATAGCTGAGTTTAAGTCACTTGTAAAACCAGCTCATGAGAGAATATATACTGTTTCTGACTTGAAAATGCAGGTTTCCCCTCAGTGCTTTTAAATCACTCAAAGACATGTTAAATCCAGCAGGCCAGGAAAGCTCAGCACCGGGTTCTCTGTTCCCACCGGAGTTAGGGTCAATGAGTGCTGACTGCTGCTGAAAATCTCATCCAAGGACCCAGTCCAAAGCAGGCTAAATTCACTGGACAACTTTCTTTAGACTTCTACGGACTTTGGCTCCAGCCCAGGCTACATTAACATCCCACAGACCAGTGTGTTTTAGCAATTTATACTGCCCAACAGCTCTCAAAGTTTTCAGTGTCTCCAACTGAGCCAGAGTAAAATGTGCTATTATTTAGCATTATTTTCATAGTGCCTATTGTACATTTGGGAATTAATTTCTTTTTCTGCTCCGAGTAGCAGTGACTGAACCAAGCTGCTGCTTTCTAAGGACTACCTAAAAGACCAATGGTCTCAATGAGAGGGATGCTTGCAAGCATCAAACACACCAGATCGTTCCCTCTCACAAGCTTTACAGAAGTGCAGCTCCATTTGTCCACAGAATACAGGCAATTCAGTTAGTGAAAAGTAGACATGCATCACCCGGTCACCAAGAGCCTTGTGGCATAGCACATTTTTGTGCCTTGTGCACTGCTGCGTATTACCAAGTGACTCCTGTTCAGAAGCTTGCATGTAAGCTACAGTCTGAAGGAAAATATACATATTAATTCAACTACAAATAAATGTCTGGAAGAACTGTCACAACACCAACATCAAGAAGTGATAGGCAACGTTGCAGAGAAGGATAACCAAAGCTTGATGCTGGTGCACATGCCTAGATGTATTCCTGCTCTTCTGAAAAAGTAAAGGGTTTCTCCATCATAAGGATGAGGATTTAAAGTTGTACTATGGTGACAATGAAAAACTTTGAAAAATAGCTTTGATTGTAATAATATTTTTTTTCTGAATTCAAAACTAGTTGTTAATCAATAATGTTCAGAGTTCAGCATCATTTGTCATACAAATCAGGGTCCAGTTTCAGAAGCTGTCAGGTCTGACTAACCCAAGGGAGACCAAGGCTTGCTGATAGGTACCAGAGAAGCATTAAGTCGACATATTTACAAAGACTGTGAATTATACATGAATTTCTGTATGAACCAGATGGGTTTAATGCGCCACACATTCTTCACGTATTACATTTGGGTCTCATAATACAACAATTGCATTTTACTGTTCTGTGAATTTAAGACTGGTGGAAGCATGAGACTGACATCCCCAGGGACTCGTATGCTGCTCCTGAACAGAATAGCAGCTACGATTTTTTTCCACACCACTCTACATCAGTGCATCCATTCCTGAGGGGGCCAATACCTGAAAGTACAGGGGTTTCCCGTTTCCATGCTCATGGGAACTTCCTCTCCCCATGGGGTAGCAACACCTCAGCCACAACCTTACATGTATTTTATAATGTGTTTATACAATCTGGGGAGTACACCTATGCATCTCCAGGGTCTAATACTGCTGTACTAGCTTTTAACATAAACCCATGCACTCTAGCTCTATTTCTCTAACACCCTCAGTATGTTCATTAACAAGACCTCTACATTCAAAAGGCTGCATCCACCCCTGGGTTTCCTGACATAGCAAAATCCTTGAGTTTCTCAATGCAGAGCTTACGTGCCCTCTCCGCGCATCCAATATTTAAATAAGCTTTCCAAAAGGCCACTATCCCCCCTGTGAGACTGTTCTGCCTTGATGCTGTGAAATTTCAGCTTCAGCTCAGGATAGAGAGCAAATGTTCCTGTAAAGCATATGCTAGTTTTTAACTGGCTGCATCTGATCATCACCCTTTTCCGCCAGCTCTCAAATACTGCTAGAACATCACCCACTTGAATGGCAAGAGCCACTGGCAGGCTTGCAGTGAATAGACTGAGCTGTTCACTGAAGAGCTGGGGAAAAAAAAAAATTAAAAAAAAAAAAATCACAGCTACTGTCTACCTATCTGACACGACTGTGATCAACGGGCACGGCAGATCCAGCATTGTCATGCAGACTGCCTTCATACAGTGCAGAGTGAAAGCACATCACATCCTACAGACAGTTTGTAGCAGAGTGAAAACACAACCCCTTCATAACAGTTGTTCCAGAGGGTCTGAGAAAACACATTACAATTTTCTTACCCTGCTGCTTCTCTCTGATCCATCCAGCTCTACAACAGTGACTGCTGACACATTCAGCATTGTCTTTGCAGGCTTTAAACAGTTTAGATCCTCTGATGGGTCATCTGACCATACATCAAAAGATGGGCTGCGACCACAGCATCATGAAAGCTGCTTTTCTGCTTTTTACTAAACCATTTGGACATGACTTAAATTGGAAACAGATTTGGGGGATTATTCAACTTCAAGCTTTTCCATGCTGATGGTCTAACCCTCCAACTCATTTTAATGACATCTGAATGCAGTTCAAAAGATTATGTGAGTCATTAGTAAGATAATTTCAGCAATCACACTGAAAGATATGCATGACACACTAATGCAGAAATCCCTAATAGAGGTAGATTTGAACCTGAAGAATGGGACAAAAAGGATTGAAGGGAACTCACTACGGTATTAGAAGTTGGAGCTGCATAGAAACAGCGTGATTAAATTAAGAAAGGACCATATAACCTGACCACAAAGTACCTCTTCCAGAAGAGAGATCAGTCTGAACTACAGCCTTCTGAGGAAGGTGGTGGATTCCTCACCAAGGAAAATATTTAATACTAGACCTACCACAAACTAGGTGGTAGGGAATACTCTGCTCTGTGCAGGATATTGCCTAGGTGACCTCAGCAGCTTTGTCTCTAATGGCTATGAATGCATGAAACAATAGGAGAGTTTGTCTGTCAGAGACAAACCCAAACCTGAATAGTTGTTTTCATGACAAATCCATAGCAGCTTATTCCAAAGATTTAACATGACCAGTTCTTCCAGTATGCTATGATTATGCCAGCTCTCTCTCTGAACACTCTTATTTCTTTGTAATGAACTGTGACTATTACAGGAAAGGGCAGTCCTGGGACTAAGAACATTATTGCACATCTGTGCCAGCTAAAATATCCACCACTACACACGTAACACTAAATAAAACTTGGTAGAATATATTCAAGTGACAACATTAATCTGCTCTGTATGATAGTAGTATTTTTAGTAGGTTTCACTCATGGTACATTAAATTACAACTGTTGTAGCCTCAGTGCTTAGATGGCAAAGTAAGCAGTGGAGGATGGGAAAGGAAGAAAATGTCATTCTAGCTTTGTGGCTGGATTAAAATCAGAGAGGAGGGCAGCTACCAAGGAAGTAGTCAGAACTTGCAGGAATGACAAACACAGCATGAGGGAAAGCATGAGGGAAATGGCAATGGCCACCAACCATCTTTTATCTGGCCACTTCAACTACTCCAAGTCCATGTTTCTGTGTCTACTTAACTCCCTTGTGACAAGATGCTACAAGAAGAAACCACGCAAAACACCAAATTCTCCCACAAACACATCCCACATGAACGTCATAGCTATGGGTACAAACAAGGACAGCCCTCTGCTCTCGGGCCAGGTTACGGTCAGCTGAGCTGAAACATCTCACAGCATCATAAGCCTGTTATTGGATTTACTGAATTCCTGCTGGGTGAGGTATGCTTTCTACAAGGTTATGATTCAGAAATACACTGAAGGAGGCCACACTCAACAGCGCCTAATAAAAATTACTGGGTTTATTGTCTGCAAGGGAGATACAGGAGGTACAAGGATGAGATGTGCTCGAGCTGCAGGGTTACTGCACAGGTATGCTTGTGCCTAGGCAGTCTTTCCCTGCTGCACTGTGTTTGTGTGCCTCAAACTGTTGGTTCCCATTGACCACTGTCCGACAAACATTGCATTAACAAGTCATACGTGAATTCGTACGGGCTTCCCGTAACTGCACCCAAGTTACAGTACAAATCAGCCTAGTTATATCAGCAGCCTTCTCTGCTCTTCACTCTGCTCTGTGAAGAGTAGACCCTTCCCAGAGGGCCAGTCAAGCAGGTGAAGCAACCAAGTACATTTCTGCATGTCCCAGTCCGCTGGAGGAGGGCAACCGGTCAGCTAGCTCATGAATAATGCACCGTCTGTTTATGTAACCCCAGAGGTCTACTTCAAATCAGCTTATTTTCAGTACACTTGGCCAGTCTCTTTGGTAGGCAAATCAAAAAGCTGCTTTTGAAATTCTCTCTGCTCACTTGAGGCTTTCACTCCTCTCTGCTACACATAATCCAGAAGAAAGGAGACATGATTTTCTGGTCACTCCAGTTTCACGCTGGTATTACTTGACTCACTTCAGTGGATTTACTCCTCATGTATACTGCTGTGACACAGTGAGGTTCAAAGATGGCTTAACAGCATACAGGGATGTACCAGTAATTCAGAAATGAGCCAGGAGGAGATCAAGCTGCACGCAGTACCATCAATGCCCTCTAAGCAGATGGTTAAGCACAAAGTATCACAATAAGGGCTAAACCAGCCTTTTCTTCCATGTTGTAGAGGTGGAATCTGAAATAATGAACAAGCAGCAGAAGAAGGAGAGGGTGAAATTACAAAATATTCCTCCACCCTGATAAAAAAAAAAGAATAATCTTTTTAAATACTGGCTCTCAGCCCAGAGGTCTGACCCCAGGGGATATGATGTCAGAAAGCCAATGCAACAGCAGAAGCAAACCTTGAAATGTAATGCCAACTCCCTGTAAATCTCATCTAATCCAAAATATTTCACATGAGAAAAACTTGGATAAAAAGAAGGCAGAAGAAGAAAAACATAGCTCAACTATACAAAGTCATGCAAACTCTAGAAATAGCCATGTTAGGAAAAGGCTAGGCTTTCCATTGGGCCAAGGCAAGCAAGTCATGGTGACAGCTCCCTGTTCCAAGCCCAGCGTTCAGAAATGTGCCAGTGTGGGCTCTGAACTGGGTAACAGTAATTAGCTATAACTTACAAGCAATAGGTTCTCAAGAATTTTTAATTCAAGGACCACTAAACTTTTTCTTAAAAAGAAAAAAAAAAAAGGTACTGTCTTGTACCTTGGTTCCCCCATTTGTGTCATTTGCAACTGTATAAACATTAAGTTAAGCCTGAAATTCTAATTTATTGCCTTTTTCCCCCCCTTGTAGATTGATTACTTGCACTTAGAGGAAGGTATGTATCTGCAGACTCTTATCTCACAGACCTCAGCTTGAGTAACACTCCTGGACCTTTAACCCCTCTTAAGATGAAGCATCACTCATCCTCACAGCTGTGTTTCTGTTGTTATTTTTTGGTTCAAGCCATACCCTTTAAGTCGCAGAGCAGAAATACTGCCCCAGGAAAAGAGAAAGCAGAGGATTTCTGTCATGCATTCCCACTCTGGAGACTGGATAATAAACAAAGGCTTCAAGAAGGATTCATTAGGACCTAAACATCCTTCTCCCTCCCCTCCAGACATAAGCCTTGTTCATGTAGCCCAGGAATAATCTTAAATCTTGCCTGACCCAGAAGAAGCATTGCTGAGGAGATGAAGAGCCACTTAGTTTGCTCTCTCTGCCTGGGCCTGGCGAAGTCACAGACCACTCTGAAGATGCCCAGCATACAATTTGTTGCCTACGAGCCCAAGGCTGGGGACTCCTCGGGCTGCAGGAGTACACCCGGGTTGTTGCATGCATTGGGAAAGTTCAGCCTGTGTCTCAACAATAAAGAAGGCTGCAGGGATGCTGCTAAGGGCATCTTTTCACCACTGGGGCATTTAACTCTGCTCAAACAGGACAAACGAGTTGGTGCCCACCCAACCATAATGCTCGCTGCACAACTGGAATACGCTGCAGGTGAAGCACCGCCGAAGCCAGCCAGCACTGTGGCACAGGTGGGGATAACACATACTTATCTCTACAGGCCATCGCTAACGTGAGCTGGGTGGCACCAGCGAAACAAGGCAAACGACAGGGTTGTCACACAGAGCTATGTAGCAAGCCCTGACAGAGCTCTTACCAGCACTGTCCCCTTCCCAGGGTCGCGGGAGGAAAGCTTTGTCCCAGCGGCCCACTCCAAAAATATTAAAAGTCCAGACCTCCACCCATTTTCTACACACAAGCTGAATTCTGGCCAGGTGACACTGGCTGCCTGTCCACGGGCATTTCAGCAACCAACTTGGGCAGAAGATGGCTCACGTAGTTGCAAGTCCGTGAGGCTATGCCACAGGGAGAGACATGACAGGTCACTTCAAACAGACCTTACTGTGTTTGGCAAAGACTTCTGAAGTTACTCAACAAGGCCCTTATCAAATGTCTCATGGCTTATTGATGCTGAAACAGTTACTCACCACCTCTGTTTAATAAACAAAAAACCTATAACTGTGCTTAACTCCTCAGGAGGCTAACTTTCCATCCTTCACCACCACAGCTCTGTTCTCGGTAAGCTGCTGCATTTGGTGCCCAAAGCAGTTTCTGCCTGACCAGAATACGGGTTGGTAACTCAGTGCGGAGTCAACAGCCAGGCAGGATGCTTTTCTTGAACTCACAGTCTTGAACTATAAAGTTCACCTCCGCAGGGAGAGCATCTTGACAGCATCTTTCTCTGGGAAGCTCAAGCTAGCTTGAAGAAAAGACAGTAAAGGGGAACACGCTTCTTTGTTTAACCTTTTTCACCACCGAAGTATACAGATAGCACTTTCACTTCCAAGGAGGGTTCATTAATTCACTGCATCTTAGTGTTGGAGATGCTACAGCTCCCCTCTGAAGTCAATCATGTGCCACGCACTCTCTGCCTCCTGCTCTGGCTCTCTCCCATCTCCTCCCCTGCCAGCTTTTACTGGGCTGGTTTCCCCAGGCCAAATCTGTCAGCCTCACGGGCGCTTTTCCACTTTCTGTATTCATCTGTTTTCCCCGTTTCTAACGAGGGAGGCGTCCTGAGAGCAGCCCCTCCCCTCTTATCATTTCAGTGAAAGGCATCCTCTCCCCTTCCAGGCAAATGTTATCTGGAGTTGGTTTTCAAAGACAAGGAAATGCCAAAGAATGCTACGCCTTTTCAACACCAGGCTTCACACCAAGCTGGGCATGGCCTTTTCAACACCAGGCTTCACACCAAGCTGGGCATGGCTTGCCACGTTGCTGGTACATTCAAGGAACCTGCAGCCAGCATCTGGGTCCTGCAAAGGGTAGGTGGGCAGAGGGAAGACTCTGGTGGTTTCCACCCGTAATCTAAGACCTCAGGCACTCAGCAGCCCACGCTACTCCCCCCCTCGTAAGCGTCCTTTTTTTTTTTGGCAGTG
Organism: Tringa tobata; assembly: GCA_033628505.1. Classification (NCBI taxonomy): domain Eukaryota; kingdom Metazoa; phylum Chordata; class Aves; order Charadriiformes; family Scolopacidae; genus Tringa; species Tringa tobata. Next base: position 7,372,633 of record JAHREE010000131.1, read on the forward strand.
TTTTCAAATGGAGGTAACATTTGGACAAGCCAAACAAGCCAAACGCAAGCCACTGAATGCAAGAAAATCAGCCAGGCAGAAAGCAATAGGATATTTGCTGATTTGGCAAAAGCTGTGCAGAGGGCAGGGGCAGCCTGGCACAGCCCCGGCCCCCTGCGCATCTCCCGCACGAATTCCAACCTCTTTATCCCACTCCCAGCATTTACAGCTTAACCGTAAAAACCGCTCCAAGATGAAACCCGGCAACAAGGCATCAGCCATAATGCAAACACTACACACGCACACAAAAGAGGAAAAAAAAAAAAAGAATTTGTTTAAAAAAAGCTTGGTCTGGCCACTTTCTTCAGTCTCGCGGAAGTGCCGAGACAATGCGAGCGCATGGGTTTGGCTTTCCATTTCTTGCAATGCCGTGTTCAGTAGAAGACCCGTTTCTTTGGAAGTTTTGGGCAAAACAAAAACTGCTGGACAGAAAGCAACTTCAAACAGATGACTTTCCGCCAGCTGCAAATCAGAAGGCTTTCAAGTCTTTAGGTTTCAGGCATGTGGAAGTTCATTTAGGGTCATGCCTGGGAGCCCTGACACTGATCAAACTCTCATGGGCCACATTTGGAAGATGTTTTTTGTGACCAAAAATTTCAGAGACGGCAAATTCTTTGAGGCTGTGGATCTTCCAGCACTTGACCTTGAAAGCAAATCTGCTTGAGTCTTCTCAGGTACCTCCCACCAAGTAAAAGTTGTGTTTGCGCTGATGGCTACCAAACTGACTGCCTGTAGGACAACTGCACCTATTCCACTGCTTTTCACCAACAGAGAAAGCCCACCCAGGCAGGTAACCTCCTTCCTACGCTCAAACCCCAAACACCCACTGCTGTACTGAGGCAGTCTGCAAGGACAACAGCATGCAACACGCCTGAGGTGAGGATTGGCAAGACTTTACAATACACCCACCTCCCTCCTCCTCCCCTAATCCAAGTGACACCTCACCTTCTGGAAGAGCCCTGCCAACTGACGATGCCTTCCATCACTCACCACTGTTGATGCGCTTCAAATCAACAGGCTCCAACCTCTGCAGCTATCAACAATGTTGAGAGTTTTCCTGTCATTGTAAAACTCACGGGAGATATGAAAAAGCACAGGAGAAAAGGATTTTCACAGCTGTGTAAAGGGCTACAGGACCTGTGAAACTGGGAACCGGAGACTCCTGTCCACGGCTCCCCAGAGGGTTCTTCACCTGCTCCACCTCTGCACAATTTAATCCCAAGGAGGAATGAAGATGACTGATTGCATCCCTATTATTGTGGGAAAGAGTTTGAGTTGCATGAGCACACAGGAGATACCGGCATGAACACAAAAGATTAAATTCTTCTAGGAAATCTAGAGGTCCATTTCAGATTACTCCACACAGATCTTTTTCCTGGCTTGTGTGTCTGAAAAGCAACAGGCCAGTTGAAAGTAGTTTAATCCTAACAGAATGAACACTTGAATATCAATACCTTGTTTTCACTTAGGGCCACGAATTTCAACTATCGCACAGCCCATGAAGCAATTTACAGTTACTTTCAAAATAAGAAGAAAAAAGACCAAAGACTGATAACTCACAGCGTTTTAAATGAACTATTCTCCAGTTTCTTTAAAAAAAGCACGTAAGGCATATTGTTCCCCACATCATCCATAGTATTTTAATTAATATCCTAACCACTGTCCACATGAATTCATCTCTCATAGTCTTGTAATTACAGGTCTAGAGATGGGGACAGCACAGCTGCATTAAATCAGGACAGAGGCTGGTGGTACACAGTTCTCCCATCAGAGCTACAGAGTCTCGGTCTGAAGCTAATTTTCTGACTTTTCTTTCTCTGTAGTCTTTTTTTTTTTTCCCCTTCAAGAAATTACACCCACTGTTTGCTGTGAGCAAACTGAAGTAGCACAGTCACCCACACCTTTAATTTCCCTAATACTAGTTTCAGGCCCTAACAGGCTTTACAGTTCCAGGCGAGCTCGGGAATAAAATAATAGAAAGAAAAAGACAGAAAGGAGAGACTGGAGAAAGGTAATCTTATTACTAGATATGCACATGAACATGAACAACAGTCAACTGCAAACTCATATAATTTTATTTGCTGGCAGGACTTCAAGAATATGACACACAGTTTTTCCTGCATTAACAGTTGTAGCAACTTCACAAGCCTATTGCCCAGCACAATCCCATCTGAAGTTTATTCTAGTGATTTTTGATACACAGATGAAGAATATATACATATATTTACACTCATTACAATCACAAGAGTAAAATCCATGTGATCTGCTTGGTTCCTGCACTCAAGAGTCCCCAGCTGTAAGCACCACACAACCCATACAGAATTTAGGCTAGCATACTTAGATCAGACAGGCAGTTATAAAAACCTCAAAATATCCATCATCCTGACCCTGGTCCAGAGCTGCGGTGCAGACACCTGATGCTTCTGACCAGGAAACTTTATCAGCATGGATAGTATCTGCTAGGAGGACTCTGAAAACACACAGTCCTCTCAAACAGAGGGCCAAAGTCATGTCCTCAGTGTCTTAGTAAAATCTATTCTTTAGACAAAAAAAACCCCACAACCAACCCAACAGTTTCTTATATTTCTGTGCTATCAAACAAACCTTACAGGGCAAGCAACTCCTGCGCTGATAGCTCTTTTGATGCACCCTTTTCAGTGAAAGGAGATGCAGGTAATTCCTCCCCAAAGTAAGCAAGAGCCTCAAAATTCACTCTTTGTTCATGATGATGAAAAGCTCACAAGGGCAGCTAGTATCACACTTGTTGCATGACTTTTAATACTCTTCAAGGGAACCTCTGATTTGCCAAAATCCAGTTCAGCAGTTAGAGCATCACCCCACAATTTTCTTTTGAGTATCAAGCAAATGAAATGTTTTCAAATACCCTGGTATTTACTGACTTGGTGAAACGAACTAAAATGCAGATGTGGCCAGAAAGGGAAACACACCACACGTGGCTCCACACAGTGCAATCCCAGCTAGCACAAGGTCCTTATAAGCACGATTACACCGAGACAGTACATGATGGCTCCAGCAACGACCAGCACCCTACTTGCTTTCACCCAGTGCTCTCAGATGATTCTGCCTGATGCAGGAGGCCCTAGCCAAGCAGTGTACAGGACTGAAAAAATAATGTCCAAACTTCATATCCTCCTACACTTGAGCACCTCCTAACAGGAGCTGCAAATCTGAACTCGCCCCCATCAGCTTAAGCCAACGCTCAAGGTTGTATTTGCAACCGACACGACTTACGTGTGTGCTATTGTATGTCCTCCAAAAAGGCAGTTGCTCCAGTTGGCATGGAAAGGCCCTATTTGCTAAAGAAAAGGGTTTCCCAGTATGCAGAGGGCCATAACATACACTAAAGACAAACTCCATACTTCACTAAAAATAAATACACAAGTCTCCCAGCTGCTGAGCCATCACTGCTCATAGCAAGCTGGCTTAGTAAGATATTTGCAGCATCTGTTAAATTAAGCTCCAACACTGGAAAGATGATTACTAGCATTAATAACCCACAGAATATTCAGTGCCAGATACAATCCTCAAACCTGACACAGCCACAGATCACTCAATCCCAGCCATGAATCTTCCCTGGAGAAGGGAGTCCCTCTGACAGTCTGCAATTCCTTCACAAGCTGCCCCATACACATTAAAAAGGGACACCAAAGGACGAGTGTAGAGCTTGTTTTCAACTGGAAATCAGGTTTCCCTGCATCGTCCCCACTCCTCTCTTCCCACCTTAGTTTTAGACCACCTGCACAACCATCCAGGAAGAAGCCATGGCCAGAGTGACAGGCATCAGTCCTCTTCCAGCAGCATAGAGATATTTGTCACGATGATCGTCCATTCAACAGCGTTCAGCCACAATGGGCACCACAGTGAAAGAAGAGCAGACATCAGTGTCCCTATCACCAGTTGCACACACAAGCTTCAGTAAATCCCTTAATCCCCTAGAGTTTTGGGAGCCCTGAAAGATAAAACCAGCTTCAGGAAGGCTGGTAAATGCAATCTACACAACCTATCTCATGGAGAATGAAAGCTCAGGACAGAAACCCTCAAGCCTATTCTCATTGTGCCACTCTTGCTTAGAGCAGATAGGAGTCTCACACACACACACACACCCCCCAAGTGTATAAATGCAAGAATTTCATCCCCACCTGACACGTAAGGGGTCAGGTCTCTCTGCACAGAGATGGCAGAAGATGCAGTCTCAGCAGCTGCTGAAACATCTGTGCACATCAGGCCTTGTGAAGGATCACCTCCACCTATATGAACAAATCTGTAATTTCAAACAACGACAATCACAGTACCAACACAATTAAATTTATATGAGGAGCTGAGAGACAGCACTATAATCAAAGGCATAAATAAATCTGCCAGCTAGCATCAAATCTCACAAGCAAACAGATCAGCGCTTATGAGACAGAAGTGAGATGGCTTGTGAACACAGACTTTCCTTATTTTAGGCATACAATGCGTCAAAGTTTTTTTTTTTTCCTAATGGTAAGATGGTGGGACCCAGTAAAAATTACAGACAGAATTACATTTCCGGTCCACGGTTCTCTCAAGCCGTGCCAATAGTGACAGACCATGTCCAAATGTACTTTGGCTAATTTAGCAAAGATATCACCCCTGCAAATCGAGCGTCTTGTGACACGGATTTGTAAGCAGAATTCTTCAGCAACACAAGTAATGAGTCCTGCCTGTTAATCAAGGATACAAAATTCAGGACACCTTCCCATGTATTTGGATAACGCTGTATCTTGTTTCCACAAACTAGACTCGGGGAGCGCTGCATGGTGCTCTGCCCAAGAAACGTGTCTTTATCAGGACATCTCGTACTGTTTAACCACGAAGCATCTTTCACAACGCTAAATGGTCAAGTTCTGTCAAAGCAAGCAGCAAGTCACAAAAGCAAGCTCCACCACGCTCATTTAGTGATGAACTTTTGTAGGCTATGGCTAACATTTCTAAGCACCTCTTCTCCAAATATTTTCCGTCCTATTTTTCATTGCTACAGACATGCCACCGTAACATGTTATAGAAGCACAAGCGTATTGAGCTGTGGAATTGCACAGATGTAGCTGTATCTTCGTTTTCAATGAACTGGTACAAAAGCAGTTTGCAAGCAAATTCCTACTTGCATGAATTATTGCGCCTGACAAACACTCCCGGCAAGGAATCCAGGATTTTCTCTTCAAGGAGACTACTGAAGTAAGAAAAGGTTTGCAGAACCAGGTCCCAAGACTCCCACCAATCATTTCTTAAATTGACAGAGATGCCTTTGCCAAGAGGACGCAGATCTGCAAGGCCAGGCTCCCCTCCCTACTGCGTTGTTGGGGGTTTTTTTGTGCCACAACATATTTTCAGTACCGTCACCATAAATTTCAACTATTTTCTTTGATCCAGCAGAGCTTTCCTGACATTTACAGCAGACCAAGCAAGATCAGAATCCAAGCTTTTACATGCATCTTTCAGGCACGTTTCTGGAATTTATTTTAACATGCACGAGCTCGGCTGCAACTGTTCCAGATGTTCTCCAAGCTATTTTCTCTCCCCTTTCCTATCCCCACACAAAACAGTAACAGTTGCATTGTCCTTTATGGGCTGAGGAAGTGAAGGAAGGGGAGGGACTTCCAGGAATTTTTAATTTATGTATTTTTCACCTTAATGATGTTTCTTTAATTTTTATACATATATGGTACTATATGTAACGCGTATGTACAGACACCAAGAGAAAGAATTCCAAGTGCTCGGTTGAGCCTTTGGTTTCACATTTTTAAGCAACAGCACTCCAGCCCAGATAGGATAGCTACTATTTTTATAGTTCTCTCTCCTTGCTTGGCTATTTGGATTTTGAAAAACTCTCTCTATTAAGGCTTCTCACTAGCCACGTGAAGCCCAGTACCCTAGAGACAGTATTTAATTCAACCATGACCTCCCTTCTGGGCATTTCCTGGCAAAACATGGCCAGATGGAAGAGCTAAAGACTGCCAAACATTCACTGCAAGGAAGTGCCAAAACAAGGGTCTTTATTGCTGATAAAAGCCATGGAAACATCAGAATGCAAAACAAAGTTGCTACCTTTTTTTTCATCCCCATCTGCTTCACTAAAGCTACGGCTGCTGCTGCGATGGAATTGAAGGCACCAGTTTTCACCCCAAGGTTAAACTCTGGCACGGCAGCAAACGATGAAAGAAATTTTACTCCTCGTGTGAAATCATAATGTTTATTCTTATATTACTACCAACCAAGTTCCTCACACAGTGTTGTCATTTTCTGTGCACTTCACCATGCTTATACTTAGGAGTATTATTTATCAGTATTTATATATATTTATATAATTTATCGGTATTTAGCCCGATAAATAACAACTTTCATCGTTAGACCTGACTGTGCTAAAACAAAGGGTGCGACTATCTCTTTCCAAAGGAGAAAGGGAAGGGTAAACTCTCATCCCCCACAATGCCCTACAATTCCCGTTACCCTGCAGGTGAGACTGCAGACCTGTGCATTAGTAAGATCTGGTGTTTATGCTGCCCTGGATGCCAGTTCCACCATCTGGAAGCGCAGAGGCATCCGCAGTGCTCAAGGATAATTAGGCTTACGCTTGCCAGGTGCATGAGTCTTGTCTGACACTGGTCCTCAGTGCCAGCTGTGCAGTGCAGCCAGGCCCAACCTCCTCTGCTCTTCACCACCACATTCTGACCACAGCCAGCTCCCAAAGAACCAAGGGAAAAACTCTTTAGACCTTTTTGGGGACTTTTGCTCCACGGCTTCCAAACTCACAGCGGCCCAAAAGCCAAACAGGATTCCTCCCGGCGCCCACAACCTTAAATCACCTAAATTAATAACTCAGCCACCTTCACACAAAGTACAGCTGTACCAATACAACTAGAGATGGCCTACACCAGTGACGGAGACATTTATACGAGTTGAACGCTCTAAACGTATATTGAATCAACAATTTACGCCTGGACAAGAGTCGGGAGTAGCCTGTACCAAATACAGATGCCATTCGGCCAGCAGAACAGCATTCACGCCAGGAGTCACACCAGTCGGACTTCTAATGGCCATGCAGCAATTATTACATTAAAGAAATCATACCCCTTGCAGTCATAATTACACTGGTACACAAATCTACGTGCAGACCAGGCCTTAAATCAATTTAGGGAACCTACACAAGGGATCGTTCCTGTTTAATTACACAACCATTTAAATCAATTTGTTTAAATCACGGCTTAAGACCTGAAATAATTTTTCGTTACCTGCATGACCTTGTGAATTAAGTCCCTGACTTTGACAGCTCACTCTTCTGAGCTAAGAGTTCATTATATGAGCAATAAACAAAAAGCAGCAGGGTAGACACTTCTGCTTTGGTGGTTTGAGGAAACCAGAACAATTCATAGCAACTCCGGATATCGCTGTGGCAAACTGATATTAACAGCGAAGGGTGTTGTTGCATTGCAGTGGCCTGTGAAAAACACCAGTCTTGGCTGTCCTGGAAATTTAACTCCATTTTCATCCTCAGTGCTTTGCCACCACTATTGCTAAACAGGCAAAATCTATCACACATAACAGAGAAAAGGACAGCAAGTTATATTATGCTTCAACACAATTTACCCAGTTCTTGAGCACACAGAACAACGTATTTAGCATCTTGCCCAGTTTTCACCCTGCCTCCATCAGGGGCTGTGCATGACTATTCATGTCTGGGGTCATACAGCAAATCCCTGTGGCATGTAGTGTCCATCTCAGGCATGAGAGAGCTTTAAGTAAAAAAAAAAAGACAAGAGAAAAGAGGCAACAGTGGGAAGCTTGAAAATTTAGTCCACCATAATTACCTTTCTTCACACTTACCTACACATTCTTCCTTAATTCCCCTACTATTTAATATTTTTCCAAAACCTGGAATAACAGAAGCAGGTCACAAGTCCTTTGTCTGCAGAGCAGCCACCCAAAGTTTGCTGTCCTCTACCTACACCACTGAGCACTCAGCAGCACAAGTCCCAACAGCCAGAAACAAGACAAAGCCACAGAGGGAAGGGTCTGTTGAAGAGGGATCATCAAACAGCTCAGTACCATGGGAGGTGTTACGGTGCCCACTGCCTGTTGGAATGAAGGCACAAAGCTGTGCAAAAAAAAAAAAGAAGTATAATAATAAAATACCTGTTTTCTGCCATTTCCCGTGTTATAAGGATGCAATAATTTACTCCAGAAGTTACATAATTACAATACTCAGCCTGGGCACAGCTCTAACAGTATAAACACAGCTCTTATCAGGACCTTCTCTCATCTTCTCATAGAAGAAAGCTATGCAACACGTCTTCTGTTTGTGTTACAGCATCCATAGCACAGTTGTGCCATTTGAACCAAAAAAAAAAAAATAGTTGTACAAGACGCTGTCTACATGATATCCACTCTATCAACTGTGCCAGCAGGAGAACTACAAGAGGAGATCCTCACTAGCCCAGCCACGAGGCTAGACACACATGCCTACACCTTTAGCAGCAATGCAGTAATGCCTGCTTTCTTCATGGGAGATGATTTTACTACATCCAGCCCTTTCGTAGTTAACAACACAGTCAAATCTTTGTCAGCCACACCTAATAGTGCTACCTAGCTCTTTCAGCCATTTTCAACACCAAATCAAGACACTAGGGCACTGCTAATGCTGTTGTGTTGCTGTTACCACTGACAAGGATGCCCTGTAAGGACCACAAAGGAAACAGCACTAGGGTGCACTAATCTTTGAGCAGCTGAGTTCTTACAGTACCACAGACGGTAGGAAAAAGAGCTGTATTTGCCACCATCGCTAGCACCAATGTAAGACCAGAACAGTTCAAGAAGAGTAGCATTCAAAGCGCAGTGACACAGAGAGAGGCCTTAAGGACTTGTCTACATAAAGATTAAAAACAAGACAAAACACCCTTCCGCCTCTTTTATTTAAAAGAAAGTCAGATTTCTTATCAAAATACCACCACCTTGACTATGGGCTCTGCCTAACAGTGTGTGACACATCAAATGCTGGCAGGGGCATTGGCCAGTGCCACCCTTGCTTCCTTCCCTGCTCCTGCACCCAAGTTCCAAGCCCCCAGTAGCTGAGCAGCTAGAAGGAGGGTATCAATGTTCTTGCATCTCATCTTGCTGTTTAAATCACAGTGAGAAGTTGAGTGGCTGAGGGCTTGGGCATGTATTTGTTTCGGCCAACTCACCTACAGGACACAGGAACTTCTGACAGAGGAGCAGCAAGTGGAAAGTACCTTAACTTTCTAAACTGAGGTTTCCACATTTCTATGGCCTTCAGTTGAGCTGGCACAAGACTAGACCCACGGCAGTCCTCAAGAGCTTAATTCCGTCCTGCTCCAGCTGCCCACACTGGTCTGGAGACAGCAACAGGTCTCTGAAGCCTTTTGGGGTCCCTGAGGATGGGCACTCTGTTTTAAAACCATATGGAGGAGACCGCAGCAACACAAACCGACCCAACCAGACACAGGATCACAATGATGGTCTTCATGCCTGATGTGGTTTAATCAACCACTTCAATTGCCACTAGCTGTTCCTCAGTCTAGGCTAATTTGGGTGCATCATCACAGCATGAGCTCGGTGCCCCAGTATCCAAAGTCTGGTCCATACTGGGCACCCAGCTTACCCTGCCACTGCAACAACAGAACTGGTGGTTATTTTCAGACAGACAGAACAACTGGGGAAAATGAAAAAGTGCCTTTGATTTGAAGGCCAGAAAGGAAACAAGGGGTTTGTTCAGGGATTATTTTTTTTTCTTATTTGTTTAGTTTTTAACCAGTACCTAAACAGTGTTTTTTCCCTTAGCTGTCTCAGATGCCCAGTCCCACAGTATCTCTGTAAGAGTTTTACAGGAACAACACTGGAATTAAAGGTCTGCAGTACTGGAAAGGTCAATGCAAGAGCTAGGTGCCATTTTCTGTGGTATACCATCATCACTCAGGCCCGAAGAAGACTTGCAGCCGACTGCCAGAGGCTCTTTCGACTGACTTTCTCCTATGTGCAAAAAAAGGCATCACAGCCTTTGCTAGCTCTGCTGATTAAAGACAGACAGCACTTCATCTGACTTTTTCTTTTGCAATAAGATGACCATAATTCACATTTAATATGCTGCAAAGTCATCTGCCTTCCAAGTACAGGAGCATGTTCTGCTGAAAGTCACTGCTGTTAGCTCAAATTTAAACTCAATATTGCAGGACAGATATTACATTGCTATTAATAATAAATAATCATGATAATGTTTTCCCTTAATAGAGCGTCTCATCCCAAAGGATCCTGACCGCTTTACAAACTCTGGACCAAGTTCTATCTGCTGCTACAACCTTGTAACCTCTGCCTGATTTGCATGGGTGCAGAAGAATGTAGAAATTAATTAGAGATTGCAACAGATATGTGAATTACTTTTCTGCAGCTGATGTTCCTCCCACTTCAGAGTTGATCCAGAGAGGTACTGCCAGTGCTTTAACCAGAGGTTCTCAAAAGCATTGTCCAGACAGCAGGCCTGTACTGCAAGCCTGTGCGATGCCCGTGATTCCTGGGAAGGGGTGGGAAGGTGAGGATCTGAGCAATACTACATCCATTTCTCTCTAAAGACACTCCCTAATGACCCCAATCAAGTATAGATGAAGCACTGGGCAGCCAATTTAAGTGCTCCTTAAGGGGAACAACCTCTGGAGGGCTGGGGAAGTCATACTCTTTATAATCCCCAGGCAGAACAGACTCCTTTCATACACTAGTACAATATAAACATTTTAAAAAGTAATACTATGTAGACATGGTTGTGAACACGTGCAGTGAATATTCAGCACACAGCTTGGTGTTCCTGTCCTTAACATAAGATGAAAGAGTAAGCAAAACCACTGTAAATAGAACTAAGAGTAACATCTCCAGGGACATGCTTGAAAAACATCTGGTACTTGATTCTTCCCAAAAGCAAAACATTTGCTCCCCAGAAACACGTATGTGAACCTCAGGAATAAGTTCTCTTTAGCTGAGTTGACTCGACCAACAAGATCAGGCACATAAACATGTCTGTGCCTTCCCCTTCAATTTCAAGATGGAAGTGTCATCAAGGACCTCTCAGCACCAGCTGCAGTAAGTCACTTCACCTGATGTGGCAGCTATTTAGTCACGCAGGGCAACTGTTTCCGTCAGGATCTGAAGAATGTCATATTTAATTGAACAAGGGGGAGGGATTACACTGTGAAAAGTCGTGTCTCGACAGTATTGAACTAGGTGGAGGGTTGTATCATACTGTCTGCACCAGCAACTCTTCTGATGCTAAGCACATAGAGGCATTCTGGTGACATGCCTTTTCCCTGTATGCGAACACATCTCCCCTGTCAGATCAGGCCTGGATACACCTGTATTTGCCAAGGCATGCAGGCAGGGCAAAAGCAGATCACTCATACCAAACACGCCAAACTTTTCAGCCCAGTGAGAAGGGAAAATGCCCTTATTCAACACTAGGACTATTTTCTGTGCTTACCTAAACATTCAGCCATTGATCTTTCTCGACGACCAGGCAGCAAGTCAGTCGGGACATCAGTTTTGCATCATGCTACAGGGAACAAGCATGAACAGCAATAAACAAAAGAGCTCCTGAGCGAGCAGAATAGAGAGGAGGCAGGAAAGAGAAAGGGTCGATCAGCCCCATTTCGTAGAAGCAGAGAAGGAATTCGATTCCTTTCCCACAGAAGCGACAGAGGCCATCAGCATATTTCACATAAAACACCACAGGTTTTATTCATGCTTTCGGTCATCGTCCAAACCAGCATGGTTTCCAATTCTCTCTTGAACTTGGTCTGTTCCAGAGCCTTGCCCAACATTGGTCTAGCTCCTAAGAAAACTGCCACACAGAGTCAGACCTGGCTCAGGATTCTAACAGAGACGAGCATCAGAGGCTTAGAGGAGAAGTTAACGGGGCTCGTTTAAAGCCACTTTTCTCCCATTTTCTCCCCTCAAACAGCTTCCAGGAAGCCACAGTTTGGGGACTTCCTCAGCTGGGGCGTGTATTCACACATTTGTGTTTTAATAGCGGTCGGCGGGCTGCGGTGCCAAAAACACGTTTCGAGCAGCAACACATCTACACCTCAGAACGTACCAGTGAAAACAAAGCAACTGAGTTTTTCCCACCGCGTGGTCCGAGTTAAACGCAGCTGTGGGGACACCTGTTTCACCCCACCTTCACCTCCCGAGCCTGCACCAGAAACAGGCCAGAGTGGGTTTGAAAATGCCACAAACTCACAGCGCAAGCACCGAAATGGGCGACAGAAACACCGCCAACTGCTTCCTCGGGCCTCGACTTTTTAATTATGAAACCTCCCCAAATGAAAACACAGCTTTGGGCAGCAAGCCAACTTGAAATAAAATACAGGTACAAAAGAAAAGTTGGTCCCTGTCTCTTCCCAGGCCAAATATGCCTCCTCTCATACAGAAGCCAGACCTGGGTGTATTAACAAATAACTCATGTCTGTCTTAACCTTTTCTGCTGCAGCGTAGGACATCATGTTTAGGCCTCCTGAAGCCTCCAGCTACAAGTAAAACCTCTGATATCCCTGTCCACGTCCTATCACTACATGCTGCATAATGTTTCTCGTGCGAAACGCCAAGAGGAAAATAAAACACCACACAAAAAATCAAATTGAAAAAAAAAAAGATAAGACCCCCATCCTTTCTTTATCACAGTAAGGAATGTTTTTCCAGCTTCTGCTTTCCTCATTCTATACGATATTGCCCCTGCTTACTAGAGGCTTTTGAAACCCCCACCTGATAATGCAATCGCACCCCTCCCCTCACAACAGAAAATTCAGTGATTAAAGCAAAACAATCACTCCAGGCCACAGCAGTTCCCAAGCCATGAAGCATAAGCAAGACCAGGAGAAGGAGCCGCAGGCAGGGAGGTATTCCTCTCAGCAGTTTGGGAAGCACTGCTCTAGCACCCTGTTTGCACCTGTGTGAACATGCAAGGACTTGCATTGTTGTAGGATCCAATGGCTGAATCACCAAAAAAAACCAACAAACCAAAACCAACACAGCCAAAAAACCCACATAACAACCAAACAGTAAAAATTTAACTCTAAAATAACCAGGGAAGAGTTATTTATAGTCCAAGAGATATTTCTATAAATAATAATCCTTTAAGTCGTACACTAAAAAAATTATCACGTCACATGTTACCACCTTGTAACATGTTTAATACCTACTTAATGACCATTTCATGCATTTTCACACACATTTCACCGCCCCTGCAATATACAAATGATGGCCGTTGAGGAACAGGAGTAATCCCAATTAACTAGAGGTGAAAGGGAACTGAGAATGGTATGCTACTAATGAATAAGGAGAAAACACCTTTTTTTTTTTCTCCCCTCTACAGTCTGTTGCTAGCAGATTGCATCAGCAAGTTATCGGTAGTATCTCAGCTACATCAATTGTCAGCATCATTCATAAATTCAGCACGTGTTTAGAAACAGATTTATTTTTTTTTTCTTTAGCTGCAAATATTCAGAGAGGTATAAAACATAATATTACTTTAAGCCCTCCAGAAAAATCACATCCCTCATGTTTTTTGGTTATTTCAGAAATTTTTTTGTTGTACCAGATGCCTCGTGTCTGCCTGAAACCTCATGAGACTCGACCTCTAAGAGCACAGAGAAGCCAGGGCACTTCCATGAGCAACACCTGCAGGAAAATGTGTCACAGGAAAACTGACACAATTGTCACCAAACTCACACGTGTCAAACATAAGACCTTGTTACCTTGATACTGGCTTTTATTTATGTTTTGTGGGATATGTATTTCTACATTGCAAATTCATTCGCACATCATTCTGTCAAGCAAGTCAGGCTTCTGCTGCAAGTGTTGCACCTTGAGAAAAAAAAAAGTCAAAAGAATTTTATAAAAGACAAGCGAACGCTCTGACTCAGAGACAAGCATTTCCAAGTACAGAAAGTAACCCTGAGCAAGGCTTCCAGACAAATGCCTACACTGTACTTAAAGTTCTTTAGGTACTGTCTTAATTCCCTTAACTGCTTCATTTTAAATGCTGAAAACACTAGCTGGCTGTGATGTTAGCAGCGTTGGAATGGTAACTAATTCTAATGAGTACACC
>JAHREE010000131.1:7391755-7426094 GCA_033628505.1 Tringa tobata
GAAGGAAGGAAGGAAGGAAGGAAGGAAGGAAGGAAGGAAGGAAGGAAGGAAGGAGAGAGAGAGAGAAGAGAGGAAAGGGAAAAGGAAAGGGAAAGAAAAGGCAAAGAAATTAAAAAACTTTCCTTATATTTGACTCCTGGAAATGTGCCAGGGACAGTACTGCAAAGATAATCCACCGGCGTTCGAAAAACCAGCCTTGGAAGCCAGCACTCCTTTCCCATACTCCGTGAAGAGGGGGGGTGTTTATTTCCTGCCACCATCTCACAGCAAACCCTTCTTTATTACAGAAAGCACTGACGCTGTAAGGATCGCCGCCAGTTAAGCGTGTTTTGCTTTCCATGCACTATTAGGGCTGAGGCGAAGGAGAAGGATACTCATTGCCTTCTGACAATTGACACACGATCCAGATCCATTTGTCAAATAACCGCAGTGGTATTACCTGTCTTGAAAATACAAAGATTGAGTTGGGGCTCTCCATCAGCCCTTCCAGCCTGTTTATAGGTGATGTTCCCAGGATGGGCGTTTTGGAACAGCTTTCTGGTCTTATTTGCTTGTCTGTGCATAATAATAATAAACCCCAAGAAAGTAGCCAGGTTGCAGGAACAGGGTAAATACATGAAGGTCAAAGAGAAATAGATGCTGTATGCCTTCAGTCATCATACAGCTTTTACTGTTTTAGTAGGCAGAAGCCACATTATAAAGATCTACCTAAAGTCATCGTTTTGAGAAATTTTCAGTAAGGCATACAAAATGGGAATTAAGGGCTAGGGAATGAAATTATTACACTTTGCTAAGTCCATTGCTTTCCTAGAGAGAATTTTTCCTTGCTTTACTTTTTAAAGTGTTTTTTTTTTTCTTTTTTTTTCTCCAGTGAGGTTAACACAGCTTTGCAGAGTTAAGCTGAGCGAATCGCGCCCATCCCTCAGCTGAGTCAACCCCTGTCTGAACTCATTACAGCGCCAAATCTGAATCGCCACATCTGCGGTGGCACTACGTCCCCCCTCATTCGTTGAGGGGACTTTTGGGGACATACCCCATAACCGTTCGTACCGGAGTAGGGTGCGATTCTTTCTCAACTGATTGTGTGAAATAGGGCCACCAGGCTATGCTTGCCTGTCCTTGTGAGCACCCAGATGGACTGAGGGAAGACCAAGGCAGCCTTTATGTCAGTGACTGCAAATGTAAGTGAAAAAAGAATCTGTGCTCACATCCCCAGCCCTAGTGCTGCCAGTTTCTCCTAACCTGAAGTACTATCAAATCTGGGCAAAATTTTTTGTGCAAAGCAAAAAAAAGGTTAAGGCGGCAGCAAAGCGCTTTGCTTTGAAGACGTGTCTAACCAGGACCGAGGTACCCCGGGCTGTGTGTATTCAACTACGAAGCCTCCGGTGTTCTGTGTATTAGATCTTTCCACTTCTAAGCCTGCCACCCTTGTCAAGAGAGCTTGCGTTTCGTTCTTAAGGTTGCCAAAGTTTCCTTCAAGAAAAACACACACACACACAGATTTCTCTCACAAAAATTATCTTTGTTCATTCTTCATGTTTTTCTTAGCCTGAAAGAAGTTATTAGCATGAGGTTGCACGTAGAAAAAAACTATAAAAGTCTCATACATCCTTTTTCTGTTTCTAAATTCTGTAAGTGAAAGCAGCCAGCAGGAAACTAATAAAAGTGTTGCAGTCATTATTCTGTTCCTTTTACATATGTCAGTTGAGTTTTGCAGCTCTGGGTCATTATACTGTACAATGTACATATAGGTTCATCACCAGCTTTACATGAGAAATCCTAACTTAATAGCTCTTCTACAGAATTCTGAAAGGTTTGTTTGCAGAGATTTGAAACTGTCTTCTCAGTTGGATTTCATATATTTTATGAAGTTCTTTCTGTAGAACTACATATATGTTTTTTTCTTAAATGGATGTTGAGATTATAAAAGTCAGAAATCCTTGGGTTTTTTACTTTTTATTTTATTATTTTCATTTAACTTTTATTTAGTTTTATTATTACTAAAGTAGCTAGTGAGTTGAAAGTACTAGATATAAAAGGATATATAACTGGTATAAAAGTATCAACCAAGAGCACATGACATGCAAACACTTGTTATCTGTTGGTGCAAGTAAAATGCAGAAAGTTGCTGGTCTTCCAGATACAGATAACACTTAGCAGATTAAAGTCCTCAATTTACTTTCTGAATGTGTGAAGGTGTCTTCCCACACATTGCAGAGGTTTCTATCTAGAGCCTGCTGAACTCAACAGAAAGATGAAGATTCATCTGATGAGCACCAGGATCCCACACTGTTTCTTTCTTACTTCTCTGTGCTTGAAAGAAAAATCTGGTCTTTTTCAGACTTTTTTAACATTTATCTTGTCAGACTCCACAGCTGCGTTTCTCAAACCTCTCATACATCAGTCTGAACAACAATGGGAAGAGCTGAATAATACATAGCTTCAGTGAAATCCTGAAACGGAGCTTATTGTCTCTCCAAATACTTCTCAAGTTCCAGGATTTTAAGATTAATTAGCTAATTTCCTTTTACATAAATCAGTGTCTTCAAACATGAAGCAGCTGTGATTTTTCATTAACCAGTTGGCTCCTTCTGGAGTATGAGGTTTGTGATCACCACTACTGGGCTGCTTCTATGGCTTTGAGACTTGAAATTATTTGCATGGAAATAATAGCGCTTCGGAGATGAGGAAAAAGTGGTGATTCAGACCTGTCTGGTTCTCCCACTCAGCCATATTGACTCATCCACAGCTTGTGTATGCAGGACGGGAAAGGATGTGTGAGCTGCGTTGCTCAAGTCCTTTTTAACATGTAATGCCACACAATTGGCAGTTTCTCAGGCAGACCTGAGCCTGTTCTTGCAAAGAGCCATACGCTTCATTTTAGTGTCTCTTTGAACGCACTTCCACTGAGACAACCCACAAAAGTTCTTGCTCTGGGACCTAAAGGCAGGAACTGCTTTAAGGTTTGTAGGATCACATGGTGCAAAGTGCAATGGTGAGGACTGGAGAAGAGCGGATCACATGTGCTAGCGAAGGATCCATAAAACATTCAGCCCTCCTTTGTCCTGGTCAATGGGAGTTGTCCCCCTCACTGGAGTCTCTGAGCCTGTTCAGTACATTTTCCGAGTTTATTCCTTCGGAGTTTCCAGAGCCTTTCTTCAGAAGATGTGTATGCCATGTGTGGATGGACTGTGAGGAAGCCAGAAAGGCTCGGACAAACTATGTCACTAACAAGATACTTCTGAAGGCGTTGGTGCTCTGTTCACTAAGGCACAGAAGAGAACCCAAATAAGCACAGTTTCCAGTCTTTGGCAATATAGACATCCTATGAAGGAAGACAAGCATGTGTGTTCCCGCTTTACACGTGGAGAAACCGAGGCTCAGAGAAAACAAGTGCAATGTTCACTGCTGTTCTCTGCTGTGTCTTTTTGCGTGCTTGAGGGCAACGAGGCACCCAAAAAGGGGCACTCAGCTGGCAGGCAGCAACAGTTCTCGCCTAGCTGGCTTTCCTAGGCTCGTATCGGTCACAGTTCAACAAGGTGAGAAAGCAGGTAGAGAACCTGCTAGCGAAGGTGGACACGGGATCCCGTAATGAAAGTGGGGAATGGGCACACCGCTGCATGGAATAGCCATAGCTGCATGGAATAGCTGCATGGGTGCAACCATAGCCCATGACAGTGTGATACGTGCTTAAAGCTCACATCAGTCATATGCCCTCCCAAAAGAAACGTGGGCGTATGCACCAGGCAGCACACCTATACGGGCACTGAATCAGCAGATTTCCTGCATGCTACGAACCTGCAGCTGAAATCCCTGACACGCCTGAAGCAAATCAGACATACCTGAGACATACCTAGAGCACAACCTCAGGGGATCAGATCTGCACAGGGGGCAGGATTCCTGCCCACAATAAATTTGGCTTTCTCTACCTGTGCCTCGGCCATTTGCTGCTCCTGCCAGGCGTCCAGAGGCCCTGGACAAATGCAGTGGACCCAGCAGAAGTAGCTAAAGCTGACTAAGCCACCTTAGCAAATGCATGGTTACTGAAATATGTGAGTAGACCCATGGAGAAGGGGATTCTCGTACTGGTGCTTTGCTGTGAGAAAAAAAAAATTGCATGGTGAATGAGTGGTATAGAAATTCCTCATTCTGAAAAAGGCTTTTGAGCCTAAGCAGTAGCTTGTGTCAGATCACATGTGTGAAGCGCTGTCCAAATAGCTGTAATACACCGCCAAAGTGGTTATTATTTTAGCAATAGAACATTGCGCATCGCTTGCAGGGCAGCCGAGATGTTACTTTCAAGTGAAAATAGCAGAGAATCATCACTTTATTAGTCATGCAGGAGTGTGTGAAAGCGAGCACGTGCGAGATCCCAACTTCTAAGCCTGCCCATGCAGCATGGGGTTTGAAAGGGTTCAAGTTTGGTAGAAACCCCCTTTTATATGGGAAAGGAACATGTCCTGGGTTGAGAGACACTGGACTAACTTTTCTTCTAATACTGGGGAAAATTGCACTTCTAGAAGACTCTAGTGTCTGAATTTGTGAAAATATTTACTTTATAGCCAGCCAGGCTCTGTGGGATTCAAGGCCTCAGTGTTTTCGAGCCTTGCCAGGTGCAGGGACAAGGAGGAGCAAGGCCTGGCCATTTGACCCAGGCTGGCCAACACGATTATTTCATATCATGAATGTCACATTCAATATAAATTAGAAAAGTTTGCTGCGTAGCTCTCTCTCCCTTGATGGCGGGGGTCCAGACAACTCCTTGCCCCGGTGCCGGACCCCCGAGGCCTTCCCTTCCTCCTGAAGCCATTGCGCTGGCAGTGTCCGCCATTTGCTGTCCACTGCTGGGAGTGCACAGCTTCCTGCTGATATAATTGGCTGAGTATAATTCCTGTATCTTATATCAGTATTGGGACTAATACTGGTTCTTTAGTATTATTGTTAGTTATTTAGTCTTGGTCTATTAAATCTATTTATATTTCAACCCTTGTGTTTCCTTCTGTTTCCTGATTCCCCTTTCCGGGTGGGGAGGGGTCATCAGGTAATAGAATAATTGTCTAAATGACAATAAAGTGTTATGGGTTTTTCTCAAAACATAACAGAGCACAAGACTGCTCAGTGCTGGAGGCAGTCACCCACCCCACCCCCCGTCTCAAGTGTCTGCTCCCCAGAAGCAGTTGGGATTTCAACAGGACTTGAAAGAAGGCTAAATGGAGGCAGTTATGGAATAGGTTTTAAAGCAAAATGTATCTATTGCAGGAATAATTTTTAAACATCAGGCATGTGGAATACTGCAGATGTGGACAGCCTTCCAGAACACTGCAAGTCAGATCCATTTCGCAACAGAAAACAAAGGCTCAAGGATTCAGGCAGGGTAGGCTGGAATTTCTGTCTACCTGTTGCAACAAGCCCATGTCCCACGTGCACTAAGAAGATACTGAATCCCAGGAGGATCTGTTTCCTGGGAACAGATGAAGCCAGCTAATTGCTTCTGGAGAGCACTCTCTCCCAGTGCAGGCTTATACGTCCTGCTGCTGGTTTTTACACATACATTTTTTTATGATATTCAATACAGAAACTTGCATTTTTCTTATGATCTGTCCAAAAGCAGATTTGTTAGCTTCTTGGGTATGCTGAAATACCACCTTTCTCTTTCCTCTTCTAGGCTATTGAAGGGAAAGGTACCGAGACAGTGCTATTTACCGCATTAGCCACTGAATCCCTGCCAGCCTGAGGTATGATCCTATGATCCTAGGCAGCCTTCTCCATTTGTTTCCATTTCGATTTTGAATTTGTGGCACATGCATTTGGAGCTGTCAATTGGTACTGTGACAATTTTTATTCTGAACAAATAAATGCAAGTCAAAGAGGCTTTCTTTTTTTTTTTTATATATTAAGAAAAAAAACAGTGAGGAAAAACTTTAGGTCTACGCCAGTACCCTAACACAAGCAGGGTTATTGCAGTTTGCATTCAGACATTGGGCTGCCTCTGCACAGCTATTGCTCCCTTAAAACCATGCTCTTTAAGACTGTAATGCTGTTAAATCTCAGGCTTTAGATTTGCCAACTGTACTGATGCGATCATGCTGAAGTCTGGCCTGCATTACCTGCTTTGTGACCTTGCTTCATTAAATCAATAACGGTCAACCATGTGTTCTTTATTTGCACAAAGGATAAATTCAGTCCAGTCCAGTTTCTAGGCTGCTGGCTCTTTGCAAATTCTCCTTTATCTGCAATTGTAAAACCATTATTTTGTAGTGTTTCTGGAGGTTCTTTCTTCAATCCAAGCAAGTATTGAACCTGTATAATGTCCGTAGTGAAGAAGGTGAGCATTGTCCTCATCAGGAAGGCAATAACATCTCCTGGTTGGAGCAGGGAGGCCAGCCCATCCCTGGGGTCCCTCAGGTCTCCGGGCAGGGAGACTACACTGTCAAGTGCTTCAGAGGATCGGAAACTTTCAATGCTGTTTTCTTTATAACAAAGAAACAATCAGATGGTTTTCTAATTCACTGCCTCCTACGAGCCAAAGGTATTTCTTGGCTTTTTTCAAAGCTGGAGACTTCCTTCTTGAAATCAGGCTTAATGACTTCCCCTTCCTCTTCTGCCTTGCCCCGTGCCTGCTGTCATCTGGAAGAGGTCCCCCCCCCCGATGTGCCCAAAGGAACGCAGTGAAAGTCAATGATTTCTGGTGTCCAGGCCTGAATCATCACCATCAAAATGGACAGGAGCGAGTGGGTCTCTTATGAAATCTGCAAAGGCAGGCAGGCAACCAGGCACCGGTTTTAATGAGGTTACATTTTTGAGATGTTCTTTGAAATCATAACAGCTAGAGACCGACTCCCAACTCAAGATAAACAGATAATTTCCACACCAGAAATTCCGGTTAATATTTAAGCAAGGCTTAATCGTTCCTCTTGAAATGAAAATCGGCTCTTTCAAAAGAACTTTATTTAAGAGGAGAATGTTTCTTCAAAAGTATTTTAACAGCTCAGATCACTCTATGTATATCATCATCAGGCTTCAGGCGCTAATCATTAGGAATAACACAGATACTTAGCATTTTAGGATGTGGTGCAGCAACTGCGGTTTATTAAATAAACCCTCATGAAAGGACCGTGATTTCTCATCAGAGTGAGTGCTGCAGCAGGGAGCTTCCAGTTGCCACACATCTCACCTATAACACACAGGACGGTGTTCCCGCTGCATATGTGCCTTTCCAGTGTTTAAGGACACATCACCTTTCAATGTGGGACAAATGACTGAAAGTGGATGAATGAGGATCACTTAGTAACAGGAGAACATATATTTTTTTTAATATTAATGAGGTTATACTATAGCACTCAGCACTTCTATTATTAGAAAAGCATAGCAACAAAGAAAGTAGGGCAGCTTTATTAAGGACATCATGGAATCACAAACCTAATGCAGTACACATTGGGCTGTGTCCCACATATATTCTATGTGGGACACTGTAAAATGTGTGACTGCGTTCATATCGTTCTAACAAGAGACAAGACAAAGGTGGGTGCTGAATATGGCAATGCAATCACTGGATGTGTTCAGCTGAATATCTCTGTCAGAGCTATAATTTTTATTATTCACCATGAAAAGCTTGGCTGGATTTAATCACATTTGCAAGCCATTTTACGAATCCAGGTTAGAGCGTTTACCCTCAGACTTTAGACTTAACTGGATTTGATTCCACAGAGAAATAGTTTTCAATGTAGTAAACGTTGTGATTGGGCAAGGCTCAAAGGCAAGTCAAAAATAAGCATGAAGCGCTTGCCATGAAGTCATGCACGTCTTGAAAGGGGAGATGCTTGCATTGTCTTTCATTCATTTCACACTTGAAAAAATGCGGGCATTTCAGGTCCCAGTTGAGAGGAGAAACTCTGTCATTTGAGTCTTGGAAGGTGACGTTTTCATCTTTGTGTTAATTTTATCATTTCACATATCTGAGCAAAGAATCCCTGCATCATTGATCTGGCATAGAAAATGGCCCAGAATTAAATTGTGACTCATTTTCATGACAATTAAGGAGAAGGAAATATTAACTCTTTTCTCACAGCAAATGCCCTAAGCCTAGATGCAAAGCACTCTCATGTGGATGCAAATCCTGCTCTTCTGTGCATTAAACTCTGCAAATAAGCGCAGTCACAAGGCTTTACAATCCTGTAGTTATGCCTTTCATTCAAGACAGACAAACCTGCCTTGAGTCGGTTCCCCCACATCAGACTTGCAGTAGAGCTAATCAGTAGCTAAAAAATTTTAGTGGCCCCCAATGTCATCTCCTATTTCTTTTCATCCCCCCCCCAGTGCATCATGCAGTGGTATATGATGCGAATATTGAGAGCTGCCAGCATGCTGCACTCATGTTTATTTTGAAAAATAATAAAAAAAAAAAAAAAAAGAAATTCTAAACAGTTTTGGAATAACTTAGAGGCAACATCTGGGATCAGGGAGCTCAGTAACCTGCACGCACAGCAGCATCCCGGCAGAAGGACTGAGCTGCCCTTGGAAATGCCACAGAGCCCAAGTGCTTCCAGTTCCTGGAAGAAGATGCAGTTGCAGCGAGTGGTGCGGTGGGATTTTGAAACTCTCCCGCAGGCATCCAGGGGAGTTATGCTGTGTTTGGGCTGGGCTGGTTTATTACAAAGCGTGGGCAGGACGTGTAGCGCTGGAGTGACTCTGAGGGTTGGACAGAAAGGAGGGAAGGAGCAGATGAGTCCCAGGGAACAAGCACCGTAGTAAATAAATAGTGTCTCTTGCCCTGGGCTGAACCGAGGCATCAAGGCTGCTTCGTTCTTCATCCCCTGACTTCCCAGGATGCCAAACTCCAGTTCTCTGGTTTCCATCCTCCAGATGCAGCAGGTTGCAGTGCCCTGCATGTCCTAGAACCCTCACTGCTCGTGACTTGCCACTCCACAGAAATCTTGGGCTTTTCCAAGCATTTCTGGTCAGGCTCAACCTGAGGGTTTCAGAGGTAGCTCTCCATCGTGAGAGATCTGTGGGTAACATAAACAGGACAAGACAAAGGTAGAGAGATGGGCATTTGGAGAGGGGAAAAGCCAGGCAGAAAACAAAAGCGCCTTGCTCCTCAGAAAGGCCGTAGAGAGAAACATGAGGCAAAAAATACCTTTTCCAGAAGGTGTTTGGGAGGGAGGGTTGGGGGTGAGAGGAGGTGAACCCAACCGGCAGCCAGCGGCGTGCCTCCTTCCTCCTCTCCTTCCTCATCACAGAGGCACAAAAACTGGCTACCTCCTGTTGTGAAAAATGGGCTGGGTGGAGCGATTCACACGTGTGGGATTTAAACAATCTATTTTTATTGTCACTTAAAGGAGAAAGCAAGTGACCTGGGTTAAAGTTATCAGCTTTTATTCCTGTTTTGCATTTGTATTTAATAATTTTTCCAAAGGACAGTTGGTGCCCAGTGGTTGGTAACACTGATGTTTCTTCCACAGCACCTGAAGCCTTTTGCTGTATTTCCTACTTTCTTGTTTTGCTAACTTAGAATGTGACACGTGTACATTCAAATACTTAAACAACAGAAAATGTTATTCAAATGCTTAATGTTTGCCTTTTATTATATTAGAAAACGGCAAATTATATTTTGTGTTTACTAGGTAATTCAATTTTTTTCTTAGGAGTTATGTTGTATTGCCTTTGGATAGAAATTAGGCTATAATAACATACAAAAAGGCAGTATTGGTTTTCATTATCAAATAAAGTCACATTAAATGATTCAGATATGAAAGAAAAAGAAGGTGTCAAAACACATTTTGTGTTTGAAGTTAGCTGAATCATTAAAAAAAGAAAATTGATCTTCATGAAGTAACTGTTAACCAGCGCTTAAACAGCCTAGAATGAGTAAACCTCAGCCTTGGTGTCTCAGTTTATTCATAGACTGGTGGGTAGGATAAAGAAATTTCCAGCTTTTTAAATTAATTTATTTCTTCTAATGAACAGGTCATTGACCAAGCTAAAATGAAGAAACCAAAATAAAGGATTCATTTGCAATAAAGGCTCCAAGTGAGACATCACTTCAATAAGTGGCTGTTCTGGGAGTTTGCTTACTACCTCGGCTCCCCATTTCAGAGCTCTGCCTTTCTTTAAAACCTTGTTAACAAATGTGTTACTAAAACACCAAGCTTTTAATGGGAGCAAGGACTGGACCTCAGGTCTCCCCTCCTCTTCATAAGCAGTCGCCCTCTCTTGTGAGCTGCGAGGTCGTAGCTGGTTTAGGAAAGATGGAAATATTCCAGAGGGAGTGGGAGGGCTCCACTGGGAGGGAGAGGCTGAGAGCTGCCAGGAGCCTGGATGCAAGAACAACCTCCCAAAAGGTGGGAGAGGAGATTTCACATTGCCTCGTGGCAGATATGGGGGCCGAATTTGATTCTTCTGCAACTGCAGAGTTGCCTTAACTGCAGAGTTCGTGCGTGAGAGGGAAAATACCAGTCACCTCCAGACTTGCCGAGTGGGTGGTGAGATGAACTTACACCTTATGAAGCCCCCAAATGCAGGTTGGGCAAGCATTGTTTGGGCACCCTGCTGGCATTTAGACCCAAGACATGCAGCTCAGCCTTAACAGGGATGTGCATGTTTGGCTGCATGGACAGCAGCAAAAAGCCATGCATTGAGAGCGATGCTTCTCAAATCCAGGGCAACTTAATCCTTTCAGGAAACAAATCAAAAGGTTAATCTGTGCAGTCACCGCAGCAGCTTTTATTTGCAACCAAATACAATCAGGGATGTTCAGTATTTTCCCCGTTCCGTCTGTTCATGCTGTCATGGGTGATAATTTCATTTTGTTTTTAAATTGTGGTGCTTACACACACACCTCCTTCAGATCTCCTTCTGACATCTTACAAAGCCATTAGTAGTTTCCAGACTGGAGGTTAAAAAGCTTTGACCCTGGGGATTCAACCATTGGAAAGTTAAGTGCATGGAAAAGTTGGGAGTACGGAAGGTTAAAGCCAGATTTTGTGACTGCCCAAAACTATTAAACTCAAGCCGCCATCTCAGTCTCCTAAATCTAGCCCAGAGTATTTTCCCATGTCACAATCAGCACATCCCAAAACAGAAACCAGATCTTCTGAGTTCCAGCCCAAAATCTCTCCACTGGGCTACGGTTATTGCATCTGCATTAATTTTGCATTCCCACGTCTGGTAGAAAAGCACAGTTTTAAAGTCTTAAAATCCTAGTGAAACCTTCATTAACACCAAGAAGCTTCCAAGGCATCCCCAGTGCTGCTGACTGACTCCAAGTTTACTCCTCTTGAATTAGACTTGTCGCACAGCCAGCTGATGTTGATTATTCACAGGAGAGAGGTTTCTCTGGTTTTTGTAGCGCATTGATTAGAACCACCCTGTTTCCACCAGGGGAAGCAGATGATTCATACAATGGAACCTTCTTTTCCACATAGTTCAGACGCAGTGGCTACTTCCTTCTGCTGGAGGGAACCAAGATTCGTCCTGGACAGACAGTCCGACCTACAGAGAGATCCCTCTAAGGTCAAGGAGACAGAGGTGCCAGCCAGGCCGCGTTCAGCGCTTGATGCTGTAGAGTGCTTTTAAGTTGACCTCAGCACTGGGTAAAGCAACATACACAACTGAGGATTTGGATTATGCAAACCAAGATGCTGAGGTCAAGATTTCCAGAAACCAAGATTTCTGGTCTGTCCCACTGCCCTTGGAAAACATTTTCAGCCTTTGTGCTGTGCTTGCTTTCTTGATTAAATACAGAAGTTGCTGCATGCTCATAAACCTCCAGGGGAGGAGGAATACCACCGAGTTTTAAAGAGCTTTAAAAGCATAAGATGGCCTACTTTCCTCTCATGACTCGCAAAACTCTCTCCTAATTTCCCGTCAACTAACTGCCACATTAACCAGACTGCAGCTTGCATGGCAAAATGTGATCTTGTCAGCTTCTGTGCCTGTAACTGTTTAGTGCTCCTTCAGCTGGCTTCTGAAAGCCTGGTTCAAGTGGATAAATTTTTTTACATTCAGTTCATCTCCAAGGTTGGGAGAGCTTTGCCATGCCCATATACCTATACTGGTATAGAAAAATCTCAGTAGGAGAAGAGATATATACCACATACAGTCATTACCTTTGTATGTACAGTCATTACCTTACCCAAGCCTGCTGGATTGCCTGAGACAAAACAGAAATTATCCGTGCAGGATCATCCAATCGATATGTGGGGGAAATTTCTGTGCTCTTTGCGAAAGAGGAGAGATGAGAGGAGAGAGAAGCAGAATTTGCTGCCTTAGAAAGGGAAGATGAAGATGTTAAAAAGAAATGTCAAATAGCACAGCAAAAGGAGCGAAGCTGAAAGAAAGCTCACTTTACAAGAGGTCCCCAAAAGCCACAACATAAAACAAGCATTGAACTGTAGAGTTACTTGGATGAATGGTCTGGCAGTTGATCACTTTTTGTTTGCAGGCAGCAAAACTCAGAGCAGTTTTCTGTCAGAAACGCAGTGTTTGGGGTATCTTCTCTCTCCAGGAATTCGCTGTTGCTTCAGAGTTTCACAAGTAGCTCTTCCAGTTACCCAAAAAGTCATGGAAAAATGCTAAAAGAGTCCTCTCCCCCTTCCCTTCCCTGGCCCCCGGCCTCTTTTTAATTGCTTGCTGGAAACTTTTCACACTATCCATCACACAAGTCCGGTCAAACCTCCCTTCCAAGCAAGCTGGACTCCCTGCAATTCCCCTGGGAGAGAGGCGAGTTTAACGTTTGCTGCCGGTGAGCTGGGCGGCAGCGCGTTTTGGTGACACCCCCCCCCCCCCCGAAGTATTCCCCTTCCTCTGCTCTGCAATGAGCTCCCCTCAACACCTGCCTGTGGGGAAGAGCGAAGGAGCTGGAGATAACCTCGTGCCCGGGGACCGCTCTCCTCCCTTCCCGCTTGAAATCAAACCCCTGCTCTTTGCAACAGCAGAGGCTCCCTGAAAAGGCAGAGAGGGGAGCGGGGCTCATGCCCCTCCGTGAGCGGGCCGGGGAAGGGCAGTGGTGCACGAGGGATGTGCGAGGGCTGCATCCTGTCCCTGCGGGTAACCACGAGCCCCAACGCCCTCCCGACTGAGCCCAGAATTTTCCCAAACCCTCTGGCAGAAGTTTAGCCTTGCAGCAAAACCCCATCAGCCCTTCCCTTGGCTGTGAAGCCCGAAGCAGAAGGTCCCAACAACCAAGTAAGTGCAGGAGAAGAAGATGAACCACAGTTGGGGCACAGATACAGTGCCTGCTGCCTTTGCGTGGACACCATGCCAAATCAGCGTCTGAGGGAGGATTCTACTTTTATCCTGGACCGTCTTCCCAGGTCATCTGGCAGACCAGTTGGTGTTTCTGCACGGGAGCTATAGCTGGAAATTTTGGGCTTCCCTGGAGAACAGGATCTGACCAGACGTGCACTGGGTGCTTGATAAGCACAGCCGTTCCCATGCGTGGGCAGGGCATCGCTGCGTGGCCTCGCCGTAGGTCCGACACTTGCTGGCAGCACTGTGTGTACTCAGCACACAAACACCATCTGTACGACACACACACAACACGCTCACGGCTTTCCAGAAGCCTGGGGGCTACCGAGGAGGATTACACCGTACACATGGGCATCTTTGTACCTAAAATCTCCTAGGGAGAAACATGACAACCCTCAGGATGGGTCTTCCTCCATCTGCAGAATGGCTTGCCCGTCCCTGTTGAATGGCCCCTCTGCACATCCCTGTATCCGTAATTCATCTGGTGTGCAGACTGTGCTCCAACAGGCTGTGTGTGATGCCTCTTTTCAGCCAAGCTAGTGGGAGTTGTCTTCTTCTTCACTTATCTCTGACTGGCTCTTCACTTATTTTATTACATATATATTAGTGCCCTTTTGCTCTGCAGAAATAATTTTTAACGTGCCCACAGGGCTGACTGTATAAGATGCCACATCACGACAAACACGGCGTTTCATGTTCACATAATGCCAACAGCTTTTCATCAGCAGGTCCCAAAACATTTTATAAAGGAGTCTGGCATCTTTATCTCCAATTCGTACACGGGGACACTGAGGCCCAGGTAGGTGGGAAATCTACGGTCGGTCTCAGCTCAGCAGCGAGTCCAGGGACAGAAACAATGTCTGCATGATTGAAGTCCAATGTTGTAAAAAACCAAGCTCCTTGGTTTTGTTATTTGGGCTTAAAGCCTCTATTTACCACCTACTCTCATATACCTTGTGTATGCTATACCTTTCCTTTCCCCAGTTGCAGAAGCCCCGTGTTGTGCACTTCAGCCTTCCCTCCATGGCAGAACAGACGGGAGCCAGCCGACAGCGATCCACTGCTTCTTTCTGCCACACATGTGATTTCTGATCGAAAGCCAGCAGCTCGGTTGGCAGGAAAAGACTGAAAAATATCACTGCAATTAATGTGCAGAAACTTGAAGCTACACCACTATCAGCAATTCCGCGGAATGAAGCATGAAAATGCAAAAAGACTAAGCGAAGCTTTGCAAGCCATATGGGTGGTTTTTTCAGGGACTGCTGGACAGTTATTAATAGACCAGTCAGATGGGCAAATTTCTGTGATTTTAGGGCAGGGGATGGGATGACAGAAAGTCTGTTAGATGGGCATCTCTGGTGGAAAAAGGAAAAGAAAAGAAAGGCGGATATCGGAACCACAGAGGGTTTAATACTGCTGGGTTAATGCAGACAAAACCTCTTTAATGGCAATCTGCCTGGGTTGGGGTTGCAGAACCTCAGTCAAATTCAGAAGCAGAAGAGCGAGATCAATACAGAGCAGAGTACCAATTAACATCCCTCGTTTTCGAGAGCATCCTTCCTTTGTCCTCTAAAATTTCCTTTGTTTCTGTCACAGTTCAATAGACAGCACTGACATTCCCCTTGTAAGTTCTGAGGCAGGTTGCAGCTAGCAGGAGAGGCAACACCAGAGACATTAGAAATCTGTGTTAATCATCCATAGAAAAACAACTTCCAAGTGTAAATACGTGTGGTTCCTTGCCTTACATCAGAGATTTACTGGAGAAATAGACACAATTTGTTAAGTAAATGTTATTTAAATTCTTCTCAGAGATATATTTCCTTAAAATACAGTGAATATCCTTGTATATATAATATGGTCATGTTAAGGAAAGCACAAACAAACTGCACTGAAGACAGAAAATGCTTAGATCAGTGTCTCCCTCTGAGAGCCAGGCAGCTGCAGCTCCAGCATCTCTCTTCATTCTCCTTCCCCACAAGCAGCCCGGCAAACATTTAAAAAGCAAAGTTTCAGCCTGAACATAGAATTTGATTAGTTTAGTTGGTTGGGTTTAGCTGGTTACGTTACACCATTCCTTTTTCAGGGCAGGTCTCCATTGCAGGGCTGAACGGGCCAGCCAGGCTGTTTTAGCCTTTGCTGCTTTACCTCCCTCCCTTCCTTTTTTATGAAATCTTTTGCATTTTTGCTCCCCGTGGGGAACGTTGGAGAAACACTTCAAACCAACAAGTGGGGTTGGCAGCGACTGGCCCTCAAGCAGGGCAGGAAGCCCAGCTGCACCGCAAACGGGTGTCACACGCTTGTCGTCACTGAGGTCCCCTTGCCATTTCATCACGGGGTGAGTATCGCTCGGCAGCCGTACCTGCCAGCCTGGAGGGTGTGACACAGCCAGCCCCAGCCTTGAACAAGCCATCAGCCCCTTCCTACCTCTACAAAAGACTCCTCTGCCTCACCGGGCTGCTGGGGGAAGGGGGCTGCATTTTGCATGGAAGTGTTTTTCATCTCCCATCTTAGAATCATAGAACAGTTTGGGGTTGAAGGGACCCTTACAGGTCATCTAGTCCAATCCTCCTGCTATAGGCAGGGACATCTTTCACTAGATCAGGTCACTCAAAGCCCCATCCAACCTGTCCTTGAACACTTCCAGGGATGGGGCATCCACAACTTCTCTGGGCAACCTGTTCCAGTGCCTCACCACCCTCATCATAAAAAATTTCTTTATGTCCAATCTAAACCTACTCTCTTACAGTTTAAAACCATTGCCCCCCGTCCTGTCACTACAGGCCCTTGTAAAGTCTTTCTCCATCTTCCTTGTAAGCCCCCTTTAATACATTGAAAGGCCGCAATAAGGTCTCCCTGGAGCCTTCTCCTCTCCAGGCTGAACAACCCCAGCTCTCTCAGCCTGTCCTCGTAGGAGAGGTGCTCCAGCCCTCTGATGATTTTTCTGGCCCTTCTCTGGACTCGCTCCAACAAGTCTGTGTCTTTCCTGTGCTGAGGACTCTGGAGCTGGATGCAGTACTCCAGGAGGGGTCTCACCAGGGTGGAGTGCAGGGGGGAGAATCACCTCCCTCGGCCAGCTGGCCACACTTCTTTTAGCACAGCCCTGTGTACACTTGGCTTTCTGGGCTGTGAGCGCACACTGCTGGCTCATGCCCAATTTTTCGTTCACCGATATCCCCAAGTCCTTCACTACAGGGCTGCTCTCAATCCATCTTCGGTAAGAGAGCACTTTGGAGGAGCAAAGTGTGACTGCCTTGAATTGCACAGGTATTCACCGTGACAGCAAAAATAACGAGGAATAATGGCTGGGAGTATTTAGCAACCTGTTCACTGCCAGAAGCACTGCAAAAAAATTCACGTTGCTTCAGGACTGGATGCTCTAGAGTCTTTACATATCCTACCAGAGTGATTTCACCTAAGTGGTGGCCTGCTATAGGCAGCCATTTTCCCCTAATGTCTCCTCTAATGAGCACATCAGTTCGGATCACTCTGGCAGGGGCAATGCACTCCCAGGCACTATTTTCCCAAGGGAAGTGGGGGACACGTCGTCACGGACAGATCATGCAACAGTAGGCTTCAGGAAGGTGGCAATGCTAATTGCTCTGTATTAATTTAATTAATTTCAGTTAATTGCTCTGGTGAGAGCAGCCTGCTGTCAGCTGTACCTCCTCCCTGTGAAGGGCTGAATCACTGGCTTTGC
Source organism: Tringa tobata (assembly GCA_033628505.1). Taxonomy (NCBI): domain Eukaryota; kingdom Metazoa; phylum Chordata; class Aves; order Charadriiformes; family Scolopacidae; genus Tringa; species Tringa tobata. Next base: position 7,408,701 of record JAHREE010000131.1, read on the forward strand.
TCCGAGTGGGGACTGAAAAATTGATTGTCCTGAGCAGGGGTGGCTGAGGTGACCAGGGTGACGCCAGGGACAGTGGCAGACCCCAGGAAGCAGCATGGCGCAGCCAGCTGGGGGTACCCAGCCATCCAACCCCCACATATCACTGCCCTGGGAAGGTTTAAGGGATGAGATTTTTTCTGGGGGAGCAATTGCCCATATCTGAGGGTTCTGAGCCGCAGCATGCAGAAGCCACTGTGTGCCCCATGAAGACTTGTGTTCAGGGATTAAGCTCTGCCTCTGCAACTCCTCCTCCCCGTTGCTCAGTGCTTTGCACCATACCCAGGAGCTCCACCACAAGCTCGCTTGGCCCCCTCCCGCATTTGGGTGAGAGGAGATGCTTTGCCTGGCTGTTTATCTGGCAGGACTCCAGCTGTGCACAACCATACACACATGGGTAGTCCTACTTAACACATCTGGCTAGTCAAAGTCACCAAACCACAGGTAGAAGAGTCTGCACAAGAAAAGCATAAATGTTCAAAGAGCACAAGACTAATTTTTCTGCTAATTTTCTAATAAGCTCTGCTGCTTCTTTGGGAAAGAGGCCCATCTACATAAATAAGGGCAACAACTAATTAAAGGGCAGGAGGTGGGGAGAGGGTGTGCAGAAATGGGGAGAGGTGAATTACAATCTCCCTTCTGTCCCACGACCAGATTCCACCATAGCTACATTGGATTAATGTTTGGGTTCAGCCTTGGTAGCAATGTATATATAGCAATTCAGCTGGAAATCTAAAATGTGATCAGGCCCGGTGAAAGCAAGCTTATTGGGATTTATTTTTCTTTAAGTGCATGACCTGAACAAAGCCACCTTTACTTTTTTCCCCACAGCACCTTTTGTTTAAGTTTATAGCACCTTGCAGTCATTCCACCATGCCGCAGCCATCGTATCATCTTACAGTTCTGAAGAAGGAAATCGTATTTGATTTTGTCACCTGAATTTCATTTATTGCCAGAGACAGATTGCTGGCGCTCCTGCACTTCGTTGTAGGTTTATATGAGAAAGGCTTTTGAGATGAGGGAAAACAAGGGATCAGGATTTCCATTCAGAGACGTATTTCTAGAGCACTTTATCATTTATAAAAATTCACTCCAGCCAAAAAGTAGATTGTTTATACTTATTGATACAATTGGTAATTCTTGTATTTCAGAAATGTAAAGGAAAACACTCATCGTATATATATTTTCAGATCACATGCATTGCAGGGACACGGATCAGTGAGTAGAGAAACAGATGAAGGATTCGGGCACGTAGAGCAACAGGAGGGATATTTTTCTCTGCGCCCACCACGCCGGGTGAGCAAGGGACACAGGTTTGATTTTGGAGCCTGCCTGTTGCACAAGTGAGACGCAGCCATTTTGGCCCAAATCCAAAGGTGAGGAGCCACAGCCCCCTGCAGGTACCCTCCAGCAGAGGGGTTTACTTAGGGGTTGTCGGATCTGTCAGCCTGAGAGAGGAGAGGCCGCTGCAGCTCCACTGCCCCGGGTCCAAGCCGTAGCACAGCTGAGGATATATTCCCAGCAGGCACACACAGGAACGCAGGTATATATATGCCGTGTCATATATAGATACGCACGACCAGCCGCGCAGATCAATACAGAAACACTCAGCATTCACGCAAACACAGGCAGCACCAACAGCCTTGTCCTGTTCCCTTCTCAGCCTGATCAGGGTGAAGATCCATTAGTGGGGAAAAAAAAGAAACTAAAAAAAAAAAAAGTATGAATACAATGTAGATCCCTCCAGTAGCTGCTCATAGTCACTCAGCCTGCCCAGCAGCTGGCACTGGATCCTCTCACCTCCAGTTGCCTCCTGTTCAGATACACACACACACATAGAGGTCCCCCAGCAGACCCCAGCTGGCCAAGACTCCTTGGGTCACCAGCACCTCCAGCTTCTCAATGCACACAACACATGCACACCCAGCCCAGACTTACTGCCACTTCCACACCCAGCTCCCTGGCCACCTACCCTTCCAGCCAGCTAGTCTATCTCAGTATTTGCTCCTCATCACACACCAACATACACACCCAGCCTGGCTCCAGTTGCTGGCACCATGGATGCCTGAGTGCCTGTGACACCCAGTCCCACTCCAGCACCTAGCACTTGTACCTTGTACACACAGGCACACACTGATAGGGAGACCCTCACCCAGGAAAAAAGAGTTTAACGGGGAGACAGGATAGACTGCACTGGTCAGGAGCAGACAAGCATCCTGGCCAGACCCTGCTTACCCTTAAAACCCAGTTTTCCCATGCTTGTTCCTCCCCAGACCACTTCGATCCCTCCCTGTCCTCACCTTTGGTTCCTCCCCAAAACATCTCGGAGTAAGTCTTGCATGATCCCAAGATGCTCATCCCCTGCAGCTCACAATGAGTCCCCCACATCCCAGGCAGGGACCCCCTCAGTCTGTGAGATGTCCTGGAAACAGCCCAGGGAGGAGCCAGGGCAGGGAGTGTTTTGGGTTCCTTCACCTGCATATGAGGAGATCAGCATTTTATCACCTAAGCTAACAGGGCAGAGAAAGCAAAGGGTCAAAAGTATGAGGGGAGAGCGAAAGAGGTAAGATATTCTGGAGGTGACACCAATAAAACAGGGAAGAGCCCTCTAGGCTGAAGTGATGAAGTTTTCAGCCTCACAGCCTCTTCCAGTAGCTAAGGGGAGCCAATGTAGCCTGTGGCAATAAAGTCTAATGCTCACAACTGCAGAACTCGCATTGAGACAGGGGATGTACCTCACCGTGCTGCACCACTTTCCCTTTGGTCCCCAGCCAGGACTCTCTCCATTCACCAGACTAGAAATGTTCCCTCCCTCCAAGCTTCAGTACCTCAACATTTTGCCAGCTTCTCACCCAAAAGCACCCCTGACAAATGCCTGCAGAAACGAACAGCAGAGGATTGTAAATAAACGCTGGATAGCCTTAGAGGATAGTTCAGGCTTGCATAAAAAAGGCGTCTTTCCCCAACACACCACGATCATAGCAATCCCCTTTCCAAAGGCCAATTCTTTCAGCTCAGGTCAAAAAAGTGTTTCATTCTTCCCAGATCTGGAAATAAATGCATTGAGAACAATTTCAAAATCATTCAGTAGAGATTTGAACTCCAGGCTGGGGTTTCCATCCCCCTGGGTCTCTGCAGGGTGAAAGACCTCTGGGCAAGGATCCATACAGCACCAAGCACTTCCATCTCCCCTAGGAGCTCTAGGTCCTACTGTGGTTTGAAAACAGTAACACTAGAGCAACAGAAAATGATGAAGATTATATTCTAGCACTATAAAATCGCTCTTCTTGATATAAATGTGTTGATAAGCCTCAAAGCCTATCTACAGTCTTTTCTTCCAGTTCTTCCATCAGCAGCAGGACTAACGAAGTCCAGTTCCTTGCCTTCCCCATGCCTTCTTGTGCAATACCTTCCCACGCTCCTGTACCCCCCTCCAGGCCCCACCAAAATGTTCTGCCCCTTCTGTCTCTGTCCTCCCACCAGGAGACTATACATGGTGTGACTGGTCAGGGGCCACATGAATGGTGCTTGGGGGGGTTGGCGTAAGTCAAACCGATGAATTTTTCTTCTAGTCCTGTATTCAGCTAATGGTTTTCAAACATCTTAAAGAACTGAAGCTGCTGAAATTTTCACCTCTCTGGGAAATTCAGTCAAAGGTGACAGAAAGTTCAAAACTTCTGGCAGAAAGGGGAATGGCTGGATGGACACAGCATGACAATATGAACCTCAATTCTTTGAGAAACCAGATAATAAAAAAAATATTAACCTTCCAGAAAAGGCTATGAGAATATTCCTCCAAGAAGATTACATTTTTAAAATTTGATCCCATTCCTCTGTAGGAGACAGGCTGTACAAAGGGAAAGGAGAGCTCCTCTGGCATAGGAAAGACCATGGCTGGTATGAGGGTCTGAAGAAAGTGTAACCAATGCGTGATGGCACTTTTGTCATTCCAAGCTGCCCCCATTCCCAGCAAACTGTGAGCAGCCGACATGCCTTAAAGCAGCTCTGCAACGCCTTTAACTATGTGGGGGCGAACAGCCGCGCTGTCCCCGCTCCTGGCTGGGTGTCACACAGATGGCTCTGCCGTGGGCACAGATAACGGAGCACAGTTGGGAACTTCAGCCTAAAATTACTGATGACTTTTCCAGTCAACCTTGCTCATAAGCCAAAGCCATGCAGAGCTTCGTTTCCCATGCAGAGGGAACACTCCCAGGGAATATGAAACTTTCCCGATGAAGAGGACAAAGGACATGGACTCTGAGATCTCAACATCCCAGCCTGCTCCAGTTTGCACCCCTTTACTCAGGGAGGGTGGGTGGAGGATGCCTCAGACCCTTTGTCTTCAGGGAGAGGATCCCATAAGTGCATCTCTTTTAAAAAGCAATTTTGAGTGGATTAGTGAATATTAGTTTACCAAGGCATGGTGATTAAACTAAGCCTGAATCAGTATTGCCTCCAGGGGAACCTGAAGAAAAGCTTATTCCTTCAGTTTTCTCCTCTTCCATAAATTTCAGAGCAACCTCAGGAGAAATTAACCCAAAAATACCTTCTGCTCTGCTCTCCTCTGTAGGGAAATACTTTGATTTCTGAGATCTTTTTTCAAAAGATCTGCAAATAGATTTACTGCTGACCACAGTCAGATCTCTCTGTCGAAAAGCAAAAAATTAAAGACAGAAGGACAGAAACTCAGGTGGATCAGTTGGCACAGCATGCCTCAGGTCAGCAACACTCAGCCCTGCCACATGTCAGTATAATCTTCTCAGAAACTTTTGTCCAGGCAACATCATAGCATTTCAGATGTTTTGCTTTTCCTTTTCTTAAGTTAACTGTCTTTTTTTTTTTTCTTTTTTTTTTCCTTTGCTCCCAAGGTTGCTGCACAATCCTATTCAATGGAAATGGATTTGATGGAAACAGGGGCATATGCCATCTTTACATTTTCTGGATGAAGTGGAAGTGCAGCACCTGGCACTAGACAGAGCATGGCAATACAAGAGTCACTCTGGGCAATACCACAGCTGAATTTAAGCATTCAGCTGCCTATGAAATACACATTTAACAAAGAATGAGAGACTACTGAAGACAGCAGGACCCTGAGCGAGCACAAATCTTGCAGGGTGTTGCCATCTTGGATTTTAAATCAAGATGTCAATTAAAGATTTGAATGAGGTCAACTGCAGTGACCCAGCTAAACAAGATGCAATTAATAGTAGGCTGACCTCTCTTATCCTTTGTCCCCCAAACCTCCTCTTCTTCTGTGTACACTTATTGCTCCTGGCAAAAAAGAAAAACAGAGATTAGCAGTAATTAGCTCTTACTTAACACGGTTGTTTAAATAGTTAACTCTTCTCTTTCCTGCCGGGTTTTTAACATATGCACCACACCCTGATTATGGTTGATAGGGAAGGATTTGAATGCTTTTAACATCCTCTTCTAGCAGGTTTTTTGCTCCATCCTTACAGAGAATGCTGTCTAAAGCAAGCCAAGTGTCTATAGGCTACACCATACAGTTAATGCTCATGTGCAAGGAATACTCTTGAGGAAAGTCCTGATCCTGAAGGGCATCCTGTGGGATATATTCTATAAATCAAATGCGTCTAACAAAATCTGTGGCTATTTTCTGCCACTGTGCAACACACCATTCCCTAGAGAAGTTGGTACTCTGATGGTTGACAGCTAAAAGGAACAGGAATAATTGCAGGCTGCTGCCACCTCTGTCTCAGGAAGCCTATAGTTTTTTACCATTGACTGTTGGGAATATTTGCTCGCTTGACAATATGGGAATGGGATATACAGAAATAAATGTTATATGCACTGATAAATACGAAAAACATACCTAAGCAAACAAAATGCTTTAAAAAAAGTGTAAATAAAACCCCTGTGCATTCATAATACTGTCTGTTGCTGTGCCACATGCATGAATGTTTGTGTTGAATGCACACCTGGCTGTAAGAAGGATGTAGCTGAAGTTGAGTCTGTGTTGATCAGGGAATTGTCTGTGCTGCCCGAGGAACTGGCTACCAAACTACCTATCTGTCCTTCACATAAATAAATGAATTTATACATAAATAAATTTATATAGGTGCTATTTATAAGAGTAACTCGAATGGAGAGTCCTTATTGTCTGGCAGGGATGAGACAGTGGTCTGGAGGAGGAGAAAAACCTGGCGACAGCTCCTCAGCCGATGTAAATGCTGCAGGGATGGCAGATGAGGTAGTGTCTGGGGACTGAAGGGGATGTTGGGTATAGGATAAACCCATTGCAGAGTGGAGCATCAGGCACACTGCTAAACACCAGGGATACCAGAGAACCAAAAAATAATTTTCATAATAGCTTAATGGTTTAGAATACTTTGAGGGAATTTTAGGGTTGCCACTCTGTGCCCATTGTCAGGATTCTTGGGTTCTTCAACCCAGCACAAAAAAATTTCCTTACTTCCAAGTTTAGGCTTCACTTTTGTTTTGAAAACAGAACTCAGATAAGCGGACCACCCTCACTCTCACCTCAGAATATTTTAGGTCTTGTCACGATCCCACAGACCAGCAGGAATCTCAGCGGAGGGAAATTTCAGTCCAGAATTTAAAAGCGTTTACTTTGCTCCTGCTGCTTTTCATCTATTTTCTCTCCTCCTGGTGTGTATTTTTCTGTCCTGCTGGCTGTGGTGCCGCATACTAATGGAGCAAGGCTTGGCCCATCCCCAGAGGAAGTCGCGCGCAGGTTTATCGGGGAACAGAGGAGTGAGAAGGAATTTCAGCGCATCCACTCACTCTCCTACCGTGGATGCCTTCCATACTCCATACATCCACTCACTCTCCATACCGATGGGATGCCTTCAGGTAACAGCGGATAATTTGACCCCAGCCCATTTCCTATTGTTACACCACTGCTGAAAGAGCACTACTGCCAAAGAATGATGATAGACGTACTGCAGCAGCTAACAAAGCTGTAATGTTTATGTGTTTCTTAAAAGGGCTTAGAGATGGAGGCCTATCCTGCTACATCCCTTCTGCTTCTGATTCAGGCTGACAACCTGCAAATTTTGTTTCTTACTGTAAACAGGCAAGTGAGAAAGACTGGGCTGATCTTCCAGTACAGATAGGAAGCGACTTCCTTCAGGGGGTGTAAGAAGAGTGGCAGGATGTTTTTATTTTCATTCTTCACGCGATTAGTATCAGCTCCTTAGCAGCACTAGCTTGGGATCGAGTAGCATGCTTGGCAAGAGAAGCCTTTTGCCCCTCCACATTTTCCTTTCATTGCTCGGGCCAGCACAAAGGTGATAAAGAGGCGGATGCTCGTATTCGGCTGAGCAGGCAAAGGAACGTATTTGGTGTTCCAGGTCAGATAACTACAAGTGGGTGGGTAAACCTCAAATTAGAAGTAGGTAAGCACTGTTTATTGTTATTTATCCTCGCCTCCATCTCTCGAGGTGGGGGTGTCTGCCAGTTTGCCGGGCGGAGCGGCAGCCGCTTCGGAGCAGCACTGCCGCCCTCTCCCGGCGCTGCAGGCTGCAGAGCCCCTCCGAACCCGCCGCATTTCCAGCACAGGCACTCACTAACAAACAAGGGGGAAAAAACCCCAAACAAAGGAGAAAAGGAAGGGAGAAGAAGGAGGGAGAAGAAGGAGGGAGAAGAAGGAGGGAGAAGAAGGAGGGAGAAGAAGGAGGGAAAAGATAGAGTGTTCTTCACTGAAGGGGTGGTGAAGCACTGGAACAAGCTCCCAGGAAAGCTCTCAAGCCTGTGGCTGTTCAATAAGCATTTGTACAGCGCTTTTAAGCTACACGGTTGTACTTTTAGGTTGCCCTGTGTGGAGTCAGGAATGGGACTCAATGATCCCTGTGGGTCCCTTCCAACTCAGGATATTCTATGATTCTAAGTATTGGTACTAGAACTTGATTCAACTTGGTTATAGTACTTGCAGGACAGGATCTCAAAATACTATGCAAATGCTAACATTTAATGAAATTACATAAGGGGAACAGACATTTGTCCTACCATAATTTTTCTCATTAGGTATTTTTAAAAGGACTATCAAATTAAAACAAGGATGAACTCTATTAACTACTGGCAATGAAACAGTATCAGACCTACCAATTCATGCTTCTGGGCGGGGCACACGTGACACACTGTGTAACACAGCAATGCAGAAGACGGACAAGGAAGAGATACAGAAAACATTATCTCCCTTTCACAGGTTCAGGAGAGGCACAAGAAGACTAAAGGAACACCCAAAGTCACTTGTACACTGGACTGAACTGGGGATACGGCACAAAACCATAAGCATTTTGATCTGCCCCAACATGGCATTTCAAGGAAGCAGGAGAGGAGATGCGTCCAGATGTTTCTGTGCCATTACTGAGGCAACATTTTGCCATTTGTACTGGTAGGGCTTCTGGAGGAACAAAGACTTTTCTCCTTCTGTCATAACTGCCTGGAGGTTCTCCTGACCTTTTTTCCCCCCTTCCCATTTTTCCAGGTGATTAAATTGTGCAGTCAGAAAGCATGACTATAACGCCAAGAAGCCAGCAATTTTAACACCACAAAAGGATAATTCCGTAATACTTCAGGCCTTATTATTTTCAGCACGGACTGACCCTCAGCCGGGGATGACAAAGCGCCAACAGCTCCCAGCACGATGACTGACAGAACTGGGACATGGCAAATTGCACTTTCGAAGCCTGCAGCAGAACAAGAGCTAGGGGATAGGCTTTGCATTAAAAGCAGTCATGTACTATATTCTTAGAACAAGGGACAAAGCAGAACAGCCCACGACTACTTCCCTTCTAAACCGTTTCATTTGAAACATTTTCCACCCTCTTCTCATTCTTCTCCTTTGCTAGTCTGTAACAGACAGTTGTCAGCACTACTAGTGTAACGTAACTTACATTCTTACACTAATTTAGTACAAATCTGTAGCGTAAAGAGATTTTGCTACCTGTGAATCTCACATTAATTGGAAGAACAGCTTAGGCTGTGACATCTGTTGATGGGTATCGGTGAGTAAAAATACTGCTTTTCCTCCCCTCAACTCAATGCTGCAGTTGAGTCTCACTGTTCTTGCACTGGATGGCTCTACGCTGTATCTGTAAAGAATAAGGTACAATTGAGGCACCTAAGTATACTCCCCCTCCTCTCAAATCTTTGCTCACATCTCCACTGACTGGTGGTTTGTAGCATTCCCAGCCTGGACGTGCCTGGTGCTGCCCCAGCTTGAGCAATTGGGACTCCACAGGTAAGACCCTGAACAGCAAAGAACCTAGAGTTAGCCAGAAGGAAACACAGAACATCGGTAAATTTAGGTTGTCCCATGGGGTTTCCACCTGGGCAGAGAGGAACCTGGGTGTCATTTCTCAGCTTCAGGATGTTTCTGTATTTTTGCCAGCTACTACTTAGCTATAAAAAATAGACTAAAAAAATAGTTGCTCCTGTTCCCACAGGTCCCAGGAACTTTGTGTTCTCTGTTGCAGTGTGGCTTCCCCAGGCAGCATTCCTCCTGTGGGATATCCCACGGCCTGAGGCACAGAGCCCTCTCCTGGGAAGGGAGCTTGAACCCATCCAGAGCAGGAACTGAAGGGAGCCCAAAATCTCTCACTTTCCAGGACTTACACTAAGCAACTGCTATTACAAAGACAGGTAGGCTTATACATCCTCCTTACAAAGTCCAAGACAAGCTCCTGCTTTCCACAGCCTTTCTGTCAAAGCGAACAGGAAATTTCCTCCTCTGGTCTTGAGTGAGCCCCTCAAGAGAGGGGTGAAATACTTGACATTTCCTATTGCCACCCAGCTTCCAGCAGGCACTGCAGATGTGACAGCAAGATGTGGAATAGGGGGCCGGGGTCTTCACTCCAGGAAATGAGGATTTGATAACCCGAACTCTCTTCTTCTGTCATACTCTAGAGTACTTGAGTGCTGGAGGCATGATTAAATGCTGAGTTGTTGAATCCTGGTGACTCAGTATGTGTACTGTAAAACTAGTTTCCTGTTCCCGTGCCCCATTAAAAAAAAAAAATCAGTACTCATTTCAGCTCATGCTGACAGCTGACACTGCAAGTAATATTAAACTAATATTTTTATTTTCAGAGTGTGCTTTGAACAGAATAGCCTTAATTTAAGAATTATTTTAACAGTTCATTTCCTAAAAATAACTAAATCACTCTTTCCAAACATTACATCCCCACACAAGCTGAGTCACAGCATGAAGCTGCAATGAAGCCATGGCATGGCCACAGGGAATTCAATGCAAAAGTAATAATCTCAATTTACAGAGAGACCACCTTCAGTGGAAAAAAAACCCACCAAAATCTACACAATAAAAATGGGAAAGAACATTTGTAGGATTATCCAACAATCAGCCTAAAAGCACAGGCAGTCTGGAGAAAGGATATTAATGTCTTTAATTCTTTTAACGGCTGTAGAAAATTCTATAGCAGGGACGGGATTTTCTATTTCATTACATAGGGTGATTTAAAATATCTAAAGGTAATTACAAAACTTCTAGTGGGTTTTGCTTACAGCTTGGTCAAAAGAGACTATGATTTAACAGAGACCAGAATTTCAGACATGCTTTTACATGTTTTTAGTGTTGCTCCCTGCAGATCCATCCTGTATAGATCAGGTTATTTACAGATTAAGAGTCTGGAAATAAGAGAGGTTACAATAGGAAATACGTTCCAAAACCTAGGATTAATTTTGTAACTTTTGCTAAGAAAGTTAGTAACACACAGCACAATTGGTCCAAGATCTATGGATCTGCTTATAATTACTACTTTCTACTACAACAACTTTCAGTATACTACCATATGGGTTTCCATTGAACCATGACAATGGAAATGTCACTCTGTCTCAATACTGTTAAATACCATTTTCAGAACAGAATATACAAGCTTTGAAGTGACCAATGAAATAGAGCAATTACGTAGTTCAATATTTGATCTGTGCAGTTTGAGAGAATTGTTACAAATTCCTTTAAACACTACAAAATAGTAAGCACTGTGTGTAAGATGTAAGTTAATTTAAACCTGCTTTGCCATAACTATCTTATGCAGTTGACAAAGTTTTGATATAATCAGTGATATAGAGGTCCCAAAGTAAAAAATAAAATAGTCACTTTAAAATGTAAGTTACACACTGTAAGAATCCTAGTATATCCTTATTCATATATCACTGAAGCATAAGCTGATGAAATTCTTTCAAACATTTCTTGCCCCTCCTTTCCTTCCCAATGCTAAGGCTCTGTTAGCTGTGCCTGCACTAACAGAGCTGGGAGACTGAGTGGAGGAGAAGCAATCAAGATTGGAGTGTCAATAAAGGCACCAGATGCCACTGATGCCTCTTCCACACTTCAGTCCTCAGGAACCACAGCAAAGCCAGGAACTTTTCCAAATCCACGGTTTCCTAGTAAAGACAGATTTGAAGAGGCACAGCAACTTCTCTAAGTCATAAAAATAAAATGCTGATAGATTCTATGGTCAAATAAGCCTGTAAGATCATAATTACATAGTGTTAATGTTAAGCTATTTTGTTCTAGTTATACAATCCTTTGGACAGATCACATTCAAGCGTTCATTTAGCCTAGCACAGTTCTCACTTAATCCACACAGTAAGTTCCTTTCTGACAACTGTTTTAATGCAGTGTTAACGAAGGCCCCTAATTTAAGCTTCTGCCCCTCCATTTAAAAAAATATTTTAAAATATCATTGAAAGACAGCACATGGATAACAGCTCACTGCAAAGACTTCCACTGAGAAGAAAACAAGAAGCTAAAAAAACCAACCCAACAACTCCATAGCCCATACACACAGACAGGATACAAAAACATGACAAATAAAGGTTTGTAATAGATTTTACTTGTAGAAAAGCAACATTCTAGCATAATTTCACAATAAAAAGGTAAGATCTGTTTGGTATTGTATCAACTCTGAGTGCAACAGGTAAAGCATACTGCAATACTCAGTATGAAAGGTATGAGACACATACACATGTTGTATTTAGCCAATTACTCCTCGTGCCTCTTTGTGGCTACTTTCTTAATTACAGGTCCTCTCTCCTTCATACATGTCAGCAGTATATTTTGGAATATAAAAACTGCAAGTGTTAACATACAGCAAAATGTGTCTTGGAAAAAATCAAACCCAGGACCAATTTCTCACTACACAGTAATACCTCTACCAGATCACTGAAACAAATGGCACCTTGTACGTAAACCATCTGTCCCATCATTCTACTCTCCTTCATATAAAAGAATTTAAAAAAAAAAAGGTCTTGATACAGAAAATTGTTCCATCTTCTCACTTCTGCATTCACGCAACTTCATTATCAGGTTTCCTTATCCTGATATTAAACTGTAAAATAAACAGTTACTTATCGTGGGGCTTTTCCACCATCTTCAGCGCTAATCTTCCAACCATTAGCAAACTGTATATGAGGAAAAACACAGAATTAAACAACAATAAGAATAATTTGTCAATTCATTTTCAAATACTTCCCATATAACTGCTATATAGAAACAAAAATTATACAAAATATGACTCACTCCATCTCAGTTTAATTAAGCAAGTAAGAAATCACACATTGGAGGTTAAAAAAAAAGAAGTATATTGTGTTGTACCTGACACCAGCAATGAGCCCTGCAGGCATGAATTTTCCAGAGTTGTAAAATCTTGTTCCCATGACAGCAGTCAGTGTTCCAGATGTAACTTAAATGAGAGATTAGACAGTCCACTCAGCAGAGACTCGTGTGTGAGAGAGATGCTACAATTCAAAACTAACAGAACACAGAGAAGCAGTAGTAAAAAGCTGAAGTACAATGTGAAACAGGGTTATTTCATATGATGGGCTAAAAGAGTCAATAAATTGTGTAAGCTTTGGAATGCCTCAGTATGTGAGTATTAAACATTCTATATCAAGTTCTAGCAGACAGTGCGCTCCATATGCTTCTGCACAGGCTGTCCTCAAATTTCTTTGTCAAAATGTTCTTTTTTGCAGACTGGAAATAATCTATGCTACACGGCTCTGGAATTCACTCCTTCCCCTGTGCACAGGCAAACCACTAAACCTGTGCACATAACCCCCCCACTTTTCATAAGAAGGGAGAGAGCATTTTCACATCTAACTTGTAGTAACGTTCTGAAAATTAACAAATTTGTGTTTGGGAAAGACTTTGAAAGGGAAGCGTGCTGTGTGAGTGTGCATTACCAATCCACTTCAGCCCTGCATCAGATTACTAAGATCACAGAGTTAAATCTATCCACCCCGACCACTTGACAGAGACAGGAGCCAGGTAGTTTCACTGAGCCAGTAAAACAGAAAGGGAAATCCCTGGAACACTGTATCTCAAAGAAAGATGGAATACCAAGAAAACTACACAGAAAACATACCAATTAAATCCTTAGCCTTAGCATGCATCTGCTACCCAGCAGTAACAGCTACATGTTAACTTGTTCCAACCTCTCTTATTTTCTACCATTGCTTCTATCTGATAGCTAGTCCAGCAGGACCCAGCTCATCTTTAATCCTAGCCATGGCATCCCTCCTCCCTTTCACCACCCTAAATATTGTCCTTGACATCTAATAGTCTCATATAAGTAGACATGTGAAAGACTGGGACCACAGTCTAATACACAGTATTCAAATGCCTCCAGCTCTCATCAGTAGACAGTCTTCAAAATATACACATCTCACTAAATGTAATTTCATCTAAGACAGCAGTAGAACATACCTTCTCCAAAAACTTTAAAGCATGAAAAGGAAGAGGAAAGACCCCATATGCTACTGAATTATAGAAATGTACATGTCTCTTGCATTCGGGAAAATACTTTGTCTCACTCCTGTTAAGCTTTCGGTATATGCAGTTGATTTCAGTTAATTACAGTTGACCATGCACAGCTTTGACCTCTCCAGTAGATATGAAAGTGCACTGCACCACAGAAAATGCTGAAGTGGAGAGAAACACTGGGCCTTCTCCTTTCACATGTCTAAGAGCTAGATGCTATGTCACTGCTTCAGTGAACAAATGCTATAGTCAGTTGCAGCTCTTTAAGCACTGACTAAGCAGTGACCTCCACAGTTAGCTTCTCAAGTAAGGGAGAAGTTCCAGTTCTGAGAAGAAGGAAGAAGATACTTTGTTACCGAAGCTTCTTTCTCTGTTAAATCTCCTCAGGCAGGCAAAACCTTTGTAATTCCACATATTTGCTATATTTAAAAATAAGCCAATCACAACTGCCATTTTCAGCGATAATAAAACAACCTGCTAGTGGTATGGGCAGCCTGCAGGGGAATCACTCTTCCTGAAATGCTCCAGCTTCCTCTAGGATGCTGAAAGTACGATCCAAACAGAGAACACACAGAGGTCAGGCATCAATTTACTAGCAGTTCCCTTGCACTGTGATCCTTCAAACGAGACAGATGCATAGTGGCAGCCACCAATTCATCTGAAAGGTAGCTAGTGCTAGAGAACTGTCATGCACTGATGTCTTCTACAGATCGAGAGAGGAGGAGACACTACTAACAGATACAGGCCAAAGGGCTACACAAAACACATGCTCATAAGTATTTGAGATACAGCAGCCTAACAAGTATCAGGCATCAGCTGAGTTGCAGGAATTATCTGCATGTATTTTCTCAGCCTGCTTCAACTGCAGGGTACCCTAATTTAGTAGTGAACGAGAAAAGTTCAAGTCATGTTATTTTGCAACTGACATGAGCTTTAGGCATGCACAGGTCAAAGCAATAGGTGATAATCATCCTAACTTGATCACAAACCCGAGATCTATATAGTAAATGACAGAAAGACAAAAAATTGCATTTTGGAGATTCACAGCATGCTACATATAGGTTTTTATGCACAAAACGCTTATTTGATTTTTGCTGAGGGATGTAAATTAATTGTATTTGTTTTTTTTTTAATCCACGTAAGTTTCACTTTATCTTAGCACACATCTTCCTTCACAACCCATAGGTTTTTTGATGTTCAGAAGACAAACTCTAACAGTAAATAATAAGTATTTTCCTCTCCTGTTGTAGGAGAGAGAGAAAAATATAAGTTTGAACTACCACCCAAAAGCATTTCATACTTCTTCCAAAAGGGATGCAAGAATGTAGTGAGAAATCATCAAAGCAAGTAGTCTTTAATACGTATTCTCAATGAATTCTTTTTAAAAAATAATTAAATAATGCTAAAAAAACCCAAAAACATTCCAGGGACAACACTGGAGTTTGCCCACTAACAGAGATTTTCACTTAAACACAAATTTTAAGACTAGATTAAAAACAGATTTAACACCATCAACTTAACTCTTCTGCAAAGACTTTCAGGTACTCATTTTAAGTATCCAGTTATTTTAGGGTAAATATAATCCCTTCTAATCAAAATTGTAAATTACTTACGCAGGGAAATCCAAACATTATTTGGATTCTGCGAGAGCTGATAGGCTCCCAGACCAGCCAAACTCCCAAAGAAAAGCCCAGCAGCTAATGATGGGACGCTACCTGAATAAGTAAAAAATAACACATTTATTAGAAGCTCATAAATGAACGTGTTCATTAGCTTATCTGTTTTGTAAAACACCAACAATAACAAAAAAACCCAAATGGGCATTCATTGTTATATAGCAGATCAGAGAGGTTTTTTTTCTTTTAAGATATTAAAACCATGCCAATCTGAACCAAGGGATGTGTTTAAATACTCTTGTACAAGGTATGAATAGCGTTAGTATCTAATGCATTAACAGCAAAGCCATGAACATATTTATGATGGAAAGAAGAGTGAGAAAAACAACAAAGAATTGGTGTTTTCTTTGTACAAACCAAAGCATGTGGTTTCAACACAGTGATTCCAGAATTTCTTGAGAAGCATTAAAGTGATTAAATAGTAAGGGTTTAAGATTAGAATGGAAAAGAACATGTGAACTGAACTGGCCAGGAGGGCACTTAGACAAATAATAAGTTGCCAAAGAAGAGAGAGGAGTCAAATAAGAGACGTCATACTTCTTAAGTACACCTGAGATGTGATCCAAAGGTAAGTGCAGACTTTGGAAGAAGGTTCTCTGGACTTGCCTAGATGTTGGATCAAGTCCTCAGTATAAATGATAATCCTCAGCTACCAGAAGATAAAGGATACCACAGCCAGATTGTTGATTTCTAGATGACATCAAGTAATGAAGTGGCATGACCACTGGTGAATGCACTCAATAAGGCTAATGGAGAATTCAGGACTCAGTGCTACCAAGGGTGGTTCTTCATAGATTCCATTTTTTTAGGTCACCTTTAAAAGGACTCGAGATTGCAAAAATAAGCTGATAAAGATCTCCTCTCAATATTACAGGAGTATAGCATGTCATTACCCGAAAGTAATCAGCGTTCAGTCATCAACAAGGCAGCTCTAACATTGCTTCAGATCCTGCTTTTGGTATAAAAAGCAAGAGCTAAAGATGATAGAAAGCACCAGATATTCTTGTACATGTGCAAGCAAAATATACACACTCTAGTAAGTGGCTGCTCTGGACAGAATACAGTTTAGCAACCAACACGTGGTAGCTAGAATTCTTTGCACAAGCCTAGGAGCCAAGAAATGGCTGTCATATCCTCGAATTTTACCTAAAGGCATTTTTTAAGCAGCACATGCACTTACTAGGACAACTACGTCACCTCTGGCTCAGGAAGTTCCTGAGTCTCAAAACACTGGGACTCAAAGAACCCGCTAAAGAAAGAGAGAATATAAATAAATAAATAAATTACTTTTTGCTTGCCCTGTTCCCATATTCTTCCAAAGGCACCTACTGCTGACCACTGTGTGGGTAAACAGACCTGGTTATAAAAGAACAGATGACTACCTTAGCTTTATGGATGAGAGTTCCATTTTCTTTTGGTTTCTCCAAGTTATTAGTAGTCATATGATAACTTGTTTGGTTTTTTTTTTAATTTCCCTAAAGTCACCATACAAGTTCCTTTTCCCTCTTCAAAAATCCTCTGACCTGGATTCTCTTGCCTCAACATGACCATATCTTCCCATATGGGAATGGAATATAAGAATATACCTACCATTTCATAATAGCCACAAAGAAACACGGATGCAATTAATTGCTAAAGTTCTCATTATTGTCCTTCCTGTCCTAAACTCCACTCACACCCCAAGGATAAAGAAAGCCAGTAGAAAGCAGATAGGAATAGGCATTAGCATCTATGTAGTTAAATGCACCCTTCATATCACAAGCACTAAGACAGCTTGGGGATTTTCAAAGCTGAAAGAGACAGCATTGCATGATGAATCCACAGTTCTGTCCGGTGGAGGGCAAACTCAGAAAAATGAAAGCAGTAGGTCAGAGGGTAAGCTTGTGATGCAGAGCCCAGAAAAGGAACAAGCTTAAG
>JAHREE010000131.1:7450846-7466242 GCA_033628505.1 Tringa tobata
GGGATGGGCCGGCTCCCCCCCCCCCGCCGCGGGGCGGACGGTTTTTTCTCCGGGCTGTCCCATCCCTTGAGGATCCCGGGGCCAACCCCAGAAGGAGCGATCCGTGCTCGCTGTCTGCGCGCAGCCCTCTCGGGACCGCCCCCCCACTCCCTCCCCGCCTCGTTAATTTGATGGAGCCGGGTTGCCCAGCGTGAGTTACTCTTCAGGTTTAAGTGCATCGCTTCTAATATTTTGCCTTGCTTTCCAAGTTCCAAATTGCAAGTGAGTTGGAGGGGGTGCTGTGTGAGTTTGGCATCTTCGATTGTTTGGTTGGGGTTTGGTTTTTTGTTTGTTTGTTTTGTAGGATGCTGCCCGCAGAACCCTCAGGTCTGCCTCTGGTAGTTTCTTCAGTCGCTTGCCTGTGCCTAAATCTGCTGATGCAGTGCAAGTGAAATGTAATTCATAAGGCGTTTGTTCTTCTTTGTATTGTAGGATAGACTAGATGCATGGCAAAAAAACAAAAAACAAAAAACAAACCAGTGTGTAAATTGCGACACAAAAATCCTGTGCCATTTAGAGTGGCTGGAGGGAAAGAAGCAGGATCTTTCCCAATTACTGTTTGCTAAGAAATTTCAAGATGTCCAGAGACAGTGCTCTGGGAATGCTTTCCACGTGTATTTGTGAACCTGAAGTTGACTGTTCAGCCAAAACCTGTATGTTATTAAATCGGTAACATAAGCTAGGGGATTGAATATTATATGCAAAATTGAGGGAGTGCTATGCACGAGCTATTGCTCAATTAGTTTTTATTATTTTGGAAGTACTATACTTAGTCTTTTATACAGTATACTGATCGTTAGTGTTGTCCTTGTAAAGCTGGCATGGGGATGCTTCATACAAAAGATCACTGCACTGAGAGAGCAAATGTTGAAAGCTCTTATGTGAAGGATAGAATAATGTTGAAATTACCACCTTGCTTGTGTTGCTACTGTGTAGATAACCAAAACCTTACACGTGAATTTAAAATAATTGGCGTAGATGATTTTCTGACTCTTCTATTGTCTGTTATCCCTGTGCGTTTTCCAGTAGGTTTATTTAAACAATGTGCTAAAGCAGACATGTGCTTGGGGATATCTGTGGGATTCTGCCCAGAGAATGGATGCTGCAAATCGAATACATAGATCAAATTAACAGATATATATTGTGGAAAAAAAATTGTAATGATTAAATAAGTAAGCAACCTGATATATGTCAGGCATGTGCATTTATCATAACAGATAGCTTTTTAACCCTATGCAGTTCACTAACTTGCATTACATAAAAAGATGAGCTCTGGGTAGATGGCTAACTTAAATTGGAATTAATTGACAGGTGTTCCTATTTCCTATATAATGTCCACTCTGCAGAAGTATTCTGTGGTTTAGTGTTAATTGTCTCAGTAATGAGTTTGGAAAGACATGAAAGTGCTCAGTACAAGCTCTACATGAGGTTATACCTCTGATTCTGATCCCCCTCTCCCCTAACTATTATCAATAAGTAGGTTCATAGAAATACTTTAACAGAGCTGTTGTAGGTGCTTGAGGTCAAAACTGAGGTCCTGAAAGCCCTCAGTCTCTCATCATCAAGCTCCGAAGGTGCTTAAGCACTGTATACAGTATAGCTAATAGCTTTAAAGATCCTAGGATACCTAATTTTTTTTTCCAATTGCATGAGAGGTGATTAGCAAGATGCCTGGCTCATGATTGTTTGCTTTCTGGATGTTGTTACTTTGCCACAGTCTCCTGGGGAGTTCAGTCAGGTGAGAATTCTCCAATCACTCCTGTGTGCTGCGGAGTCAGTCTTCTATAAAGTACAGCGACAGCTTTAGAAGACAGTTGGAAGAGGAGGTGCTGCTGCTTTTTAACGACTATTAGCTAAAGCATTTGTTCAGAATGTGGTAGACCCTGCTTCAGATTCCTTTTTTTGCCTGGAGGGATCAACCTACATCTTCCACTTTCCAGGCGAATATCCCAGTTGCCAAGATGTGTGTTGTCTTCAGTTCTCCTGGCTGAAGCTATGTTACTATCCAGAAAAAGAACGCATGATTCACTGAGCCAGAAAGAGGATGTATAAGAAGATGTTGCCCTCCGAGACTGGAGACATGCAGGCTCTGATCCTTGATTTCAGAAGTTAATTGCTTTATGTTAGACGTTCCTTGGAGCAAACATGCAAAGCCTAATATTTCCTGCCCTTTTCTCCCCAAGTGCCTGATCATAAAACTTTAGAGCCATGCTTCATTATGTTTGTGTGTGGGGGGTTTTTTTTTAAAATCTAGAGCCTTTTTTTATACCAGCCTCAAATAGGAGAGGTGAACAGACGCTGCCTGGAAGAGAAGACTGACTGGCAGCTTGCACGTTCTCCTGGAAGATGGAGGTATGGGTACAGATTCCCCCCATGAGTCGAGGAACTAAACTGTGGTATTTTCCCTTTTGAGCTACCATCCTGCCTTATAAAAAGAGCACTGTCAGCAGCTAGATTATTAAACAAACTAAGAAACAAAAAGTAGAGCACTGCTAAGTAAGGATGGTGTAGACTCGCCCACTGTGAAGGTTTGTGGGTGGGAATCCTCAGAAAGAAAAGAGCTTCTTTTGTATCTCTAGGTTGGGCATTCTAAGACTAGAATTGAGGAGTCCCTTCCCATTGACTGTACCACCAGGATGGTGGCTCAGTGTTGACAGCTCCATGCTGCATGCGTTGACTTCAGATTACTCTGAGCTTAGCATGCTACCTGTTTACTCAGCCATCTCGTGCTGAAATACCCAGCCTCCTTCTGTACCGTGTAAGGAGCTTAGGTTAAAATTACAGCTTCTTTGAGAGCTAAGAGCATGCAAACGAGGGAGCTGTTGTGTCCAACATCTGGGCTTCATCTTCCGGATGTGGCTCCAGTGCTTCTAAATGCTGGTTTGTCCTAGTCATTTAGGTAGACTGATGATTGGAATTACTAGTGTGGATGTGTTAATGGGATGAGTGTTGACATTGTTGAGAGCTTATTAAACAGCTTCTAGTATCTGTATGTTCCTATTGTTAATTTTATGTTAAGTTTTGCGCTCGTGCTGGTTTAGCTTGGAAGATTGCCGTTCTTATCCAGGTAACATAGAGATTTCAAAGATTATAAATGTGACATAGGAGAAGAGACTAAAATAACTTTTTGGTTATTTTTTATTTGATAATTAACCATTCAGATGAAATGGTCAGAGAACTTTGACACTCCTGGATTTTTAAAGTCCATACAAGCAGGTTTAAGCACGAGAAAAAACAATTACCTGAAAAGTCTTTATAACCTTCCCATAAACCTGTATGTTTATGTTAAGCTTCAGCTTAGAGCTGTTTGATATTAGAGATAATGTTTGTAGATTGAAATTTCTGCACGTTTGTTTTTTCTTACATGTGTATGTGCCAGTACATATTTATAATTTAGATATGCTACACTGATATACAAGAAAACAGTCCAAAGATGTTTTCCTTGATGAAACCCGCAAAAGTTTCTGCACGTTTGTAGTTGTGTCTTGTGCTGATGTAGTTAGGATATTACCTGAAAGCAGGGACCAGAAGGCCATTGAAAGGCATATTTGCTGGTCCTGGTCATGAAGGCCCCTTTTGGATTGGTGAACTTCACAAAGTCACTTATGACATCGTGTAAGATTCTTCCCAGGCAGAATAGCTACTGGACTGGGAACTTAAACTATATGCAGCAATACCTAAATCATTACATTGTCACTTGCTACTGTCTTGAAGGTAGGCCAATTGTAAACTATTGTTTGATGTATGCAGGGGACTTTCTCAGTGAGCAGTGACTGCAGGCAGCGGGCAGAAGAAATCTTATAAACCACCAGGTTTATTTTAGGAGGAAATTCTGAAACTAATGCTTTGAAAGAATTCCTAGAATATCACATTGAGTAATGTGAACTAAGTAATGTTTCATAAACCTGAAGCAGAAAAATAATATTTTTTTTTTTAATTAAGAATGACCACAGAGACCTACACAAGTATATTTGTATTGGTTTAACTCCTGCCAATAGGATTGTACCTTGAAGCACGCTTCGGTGATTGTATTTATATTTGTATGCGGCTCTGCGCTTGTGTTGGTTTAGTAGTAGCTAGCACATTGAGCTAAAATGAATAGATTTGAAAAAATGTTTAATGTGTATTTAAAGATTTGTTTTAAAAGAATGGGCTGGTAGTTAACATCAGAGGTTTGTCTCTGTCCTAGCAATATCAAATTGTCTTAGCAAAACAGATATTTAAATGTGGCACTTGGCTTTTTATTGCTACTGTAAACAAAAATGTATTCTACTTTGGCAGAACTTTTAAAACTGAGATATTGACAGTTTTCTCTCATTTAGACTAACTACTGTCAGCGGTACAACAATTTGTAGACGACGATTGCTATAGCATTTTATTAATATTTTGGGTTTTGTCTTTCAAAGTATTGTCATGACAGCCTTGGAAGCTGTGAAGTATTGGAGAAAAACAATATTAGTGACGTATCTTAGGAGAAGAAAAAAACAGATGAAATAATTGACTGTGTTAGCTGGGACACAGCAAATTGCCTTTGGTTGCTGGCAGCACATCACTTCCTGCAAGTTATTTATTCCTCCAGTCGGTAATTAGAACCGGTTTGTGCTCCCCTGCCGCGGAGGAACTGAACTGCTGCTGATTCTAAGGGCTGCGAGAGGACAGAGTTCAAAATCTCTTTTGCATGCCTAAAAAAGTTTGAGCAGAACTATTTCAGATTGGGGCAGATGCAGGCTACCATAGCATCATGTAAGAACTTCGTAACACAGTGGGGTTACTGGCTGCGTGGACACGGGGTGAGCAGTGGATGTTGTTTACCTGGTCTTTAGCAAGGCCCTCAGCATGGTCTCCTCTGTTATCCCTGTAGTCCAGTTGGTGAAATATGCACTTGTCAGGTGGTCTGTAAAGTGGTTGGAAAATTAGTGGGACCATTGGCCTCAAAGGGTTGTGATCAGCAGTACGAAGTTCCAGTGGCAGCTGATTGCTGATGGAGGCTCTCAGGGGTTGATATTGGGGCTAATACTGTTATATGTCTTCACTAACAACCTGACATGAAGGAACGGCGTGCATCCTCACAGGTTCCCAGATGGTACCAAACCGGGGGGAATGTCTGTCCCATCGTATGATGAAGGATAGAACTGCCATTGAGGGATCTCAACAGAAGTGGGTTGCTAGAAACCTCTTGAAGTTTGGTAACAACAAATGCTGAGTCCTTCATCTGGGACAAAACAACCCCAAGTACCTGCTGGACAGCAAGTTGAACCTGAGTCAGCAGCATGCTCTTGAGGTGAAGAAGGCCAACTGCATACTGGGCAGTATTAGTAAGAATGTGGGAAGGATGTTGATGGAGGTGGTTTTTCCCACTCTGTTCAGCACTTCTAGGACCACATATGGAGTGTTGTGTCAAATTTTGGCTCCCCAATATGAAAATACGTTGACATACTGGAGCGAGTCGAGTTGAGGGCCATGATAAGGGGGCTGAGGCACATGGCTGAGAGCGCTGGATGTGTTCAGTATAACAAGAGCAAATACCTAACAAGAGTATAGAGAAGTTGTAGCAAGGCTTTTCTATCAATAGGAAAAGAGACAATGGACTTCATTTGCAAAAATGGACATTCTGATTTCATTTAATGGTGAGGATAGCCAACATGCTGGAATAACTGCCCAGAGAGGTCTCTATCCCTGGAGGTGCTCAAACCCAGATTGACACAGCCATGAGTGACCTGCTGTTCTTGATGCTTCTCTGAGCAGGAGGTTGGAATAGGTGACTTCTGCGTGTGCGTGGTTCAGTCAGTGCTGCTGTTGGACCACAGAGCACACACAGACATATGGTTTCACTGTAAATGTCAGTGTTACTTGAAGTTGGTAATCTTTCTGTCAGTCTGTCCTCTTAATCCTGTCTTCAGGGCTGTGCTGCTTTTTGAGGGAAGAAATGATGCCTCCATCTCGCTGTTGCATTTTATCTAGAGTAAATTGCAAGGTTGCTCTCAAGAAAAGAGTAGCTAAGAGGCTTTTCTCTATGGGTGCTGTTTCCCAGACCATTTTTTTTTTAATGTTCTGGTTTTTTAGTAGTAGGTCATCTGATAGTTTTCCATTTTTCTGCTGTTAAATTGCAAAAAACTTCAGATTTTTTGCTCTTTAATGTTCTGTGTAATCAATCCAGTATCTGTTGTAGCTATTGTACATCTACAGTATATTGAACAGTGATATTTATGCAATCGTGAGGGAAGGGGGAGGAGATGTTCCTCGGTATGGGTTTCTTGGTATGTACTACTAAGACAATATAATGAAAACTCTGTGCTTTTTGTATCACACAGTATGTGTCTTCAATGCTGAAGAATTATTAAGTGCCCACAATATTTTTTTAATGAAAAACTCTAGCAATTAGGCAGATTTTTTTATTACTTGTTAGGATATTAAATTACTTATCTATGCAGTTTCATGAACAACTACCCTAGATTTGTGCCGGGTATCTTCCCTTCTTGCCACTATATTTCTTATTTTATATTGTTATTATTTATTTATTTATAGTGCTGCTTAAAAGTCTTGGCTTGCTTTGTCCTTATGCCTAAACATTACAGGTATTATCTGCCTGTTTCAACTGTCTAATTGAAGGTGCAATTTAAATGCACCTTTTAAGCCAGAGAGATGTTAATTTTGCTGACAGTTGAGCCACTTGAAGGCAGCGTTATTCGCAGCTGTTTGTCACCACCTCTCTGATGGGAGATTGTTATAGCACAACTTTGTTGGCGGAAGGGACAGGGTAAGTACTCTCAACCCCTTTAAGCTAAGTCGGTTGGACCATCTTAAAATTGAGTGAAGGCAAGTACAAACTAGCTTGTTTGACTTTGCCTGAAGCCTGAGTAGTTTTGCAATTTGCTGATACAGTATTTGTCATTGTGGCTACTGTGGATTACTGTACAAAAATACTTAGCAATTAAAAGATTTTCGCTTAACTATGAGATTTGCTTTTCTTTGTTTTTGTTGGAAAGTTCACAAATACATTCTCCTTCTTTTGACATGAAAAGCCTTTAAATTTTTTTGTTCCCCTTTTCTAGGAAATGCGACAGCACTAAAGCTTTCATATCGGCACAGTAGTACTAATTTCTAAGGGAGGAGTTCCCTTTGAGTTTCTCTAACTCATCTCATAATTACATCTTGCATTTAATTACAGTGTGTTTGTGTGTGTCTGGCTTGGTTGTGACCACCATGGGTTTCTTAAAGTTAGCACAAGCTCATCTTTACACTCACCTTTGCTGGGAAAAAATGTGTGTGCTAGAGCATGGGCACCAACATGCACTGAAGTCCTACAGCTGCAGTTTTAGCACGCACGCTAGCTTTGCGAATATCTGTGCCAGTAGAAAATTTTCTTTCTCCTTGCTGAGATTGTTTATTATTGTCTCCATAGCTCTGCCCTTGGAAAGAGTTCGGTCAGTGTGTCCTGGAAAGCAGGCTGACTTTGGTTTTAGTTATGATTGTATTTTGAATCAAACTCTTTTTTGAAGTAGGTGAATCTCACGACTCCTTCCTCTATTAGAGCTCAAGGTCTGGTGACCTCCGAGACTAAAGTAAACTAGCAAAGAGTTAAACTGTTCAACTGGCACTTGGTCTAATGTCTACCCGTAGTATTTGTTACTAAACTTACTTTACAGAGTTGTAGAATATATACAGATTTGTAGGTACCATTATCTCCAGTCATTAAAGAAATAATCTCTATATGCAGCGGTAACTTTTTGTGTTATTGGTAAGAGAACAGTGTTTGGGCTTATTTGTTTTATGTTTGTGAGATGCTTTTGGTTGTGTCAGTTGAGCTGTGATGAAAAAATATGGTCAGAAAGACACTGCTGCTGCTTATGACTGAAGATTATTACCCTGCAGCAGAGGTGAGCCTACCCTGGCTTTGCAGTTTCAGAATATTACCTTAAAATGTCAGAGTGTAACAGTAGCCACCCTTGCTGCAGCTAAAGCAGCTGTGCCCCAGAGTCAGTGTTTTACTTTCTCCTAGGGACCAATTCTTACCTTTATTTTTTAATAGAATAAGGAAGTCTGTGCAGCAGGGTTAAATGTGCCCCGTTTAAAGTAATTGCAGGTTCTGCTGGTTTAAATGAATTGTGAGTTTAACTTTTATAGGCTAGGCAACGTCTGTGTGATACTTAAACAGTAGGAAGGCTTTGAGTTTTGCTAAAATACCAGATTATCAGAGAGAATTAACGAGAGATGATTCTTTGGTTACTTCATTTTAACTTACGTGTTCAAGATTGTGAGTAAGATAACGTTGAATGTGCATCAGGATTGACGTATTACATTTTGTAAAACCACTAGCACATCCTATCGTCACCTCAGTTTGTAGATCAGCATGGATAGGAGAGAGATTTCAGAGGGAGCAGAATAATACTTTGCTGTCTTTTGCTAACACTGCATTTAATTTAAAAATTTATTCCAGTCTTCTTGTTTGAAGATTGTGATTTGCTTTGGAGTGCCACTCCAAAGTGGCAGGAATGAAATTTTGCGGCAGAAAGTACTTAATTTTGTGAAACATGCTTGACGTTATCTGTAAAGTCTTGTCTGCACTAGAAAGCATTGGACAGGGGGATGGACATCACCAAGCTATGAGTTGGCCTTGAATGGCATTTAACCATTGTTCAGGAGTTGCTGCAGAATTTGGCGTGCCTCTGCTTGTGTTTTACATACATAACATGTCCTCACTACTATGTGCCATAGATTAGCCTGTGATACCATGTTTGTTTGTGAGTGCTTATAGGCAAAGTGGCACTTAAAATGTTTAATTCATTGCTAGGAGTCTAGTATATTATAGGAGGTAGCAAATTTGTGGTATGGAGTATGATACCTTGAAAGCCCTCGTATGCAGAAAGTTCTTACTTGCCATAAATGCAAGAAAGAGGAAGAGTTTGCCATTTCTGTTATCAGTTATGTTTGGTGATGCTGAAATTCTGAAACAAATTGGATCTCAATCTATAGAGAATACCTATGAATAAGATAGATGATTTTATGCCTGTGTATTTAAATCCTAAATAATAATTAAAAAAAAAAGGTACATTATCATACTTTGCTAAATCAGATAACTTGTAGTAATGGCCCTGGAAATAACTGGTGCTATGGAAAATTTGTTTCTTGATCATTCTAATTTTGAAAACTTTGGACTTCTTATCCCTGCAGTTATGTCAGTTTATCCTGGTGCCATGTGGTTTTTTTAGCTATTGTTATACTTGTTAAGTAAAAATAATCGGGTTTGATTACAGGATTCCCTTATAGGAAAAGACAAATAGTCTGAGCAGCATTTCAATTAATGTAATTCTATCTACTGTCTATGAAACTTAGCTGCAGGCACACTGCCTGAGTGCGGCAGTCTTTCAATCAAAAGATATTAACTGTACTTAGAGTCCCTTCTTAGATTAAGATAGAACTCATTTAAAACTGCTTGTAAAGTTGTAAGTGAAAGTAGTCTCCTTAATATTACATTTTTTTTGGTTTTGATACTGATAGATTTCTGTCTCCAAGTGTAACACTGTGTGCTCATTAATTTACAGTGCCCATCACTGATTGCTGCTGAAGATTAACTGGAGCCTAATGTGCTTCCGACAAGGAAGGAAGAAAGCTGCCTTGTGCTTCGTGCTCTCTTTTGTAATGTTGTTACTGTATTGACTAAAGGTGTGGACAAAACTTGAGATAAAACCATTCAGCATCACAAGGATTTAATCTAGTGGGTTAGACACCGATTATCAGAGCATACACTGGCTTTTTGCGCTCGGATGGAAGAGATAATGACGGGTACAGATCTGCAAGCAGTGCCAAAAATGTAAAACAGCACCTGAATTTCCCTGGGATGTTTATTCAAAAGCTAACTAGACTAAGGAAAATAAGGCTCACTTCAAGCAATAAGAAGGAAATACACTGGCATCTGGGATCGTAATCTGTTCTTCATGATTTTAAGAAATAAATCTGAACTAGTTCACTTGCCTTAAATAAAACTTGTTTTTCAAATGTTACATAATTAATGACATTCCTGTAACATATTGTTCATATTAAGTCATAAGTTTTATTGTCCTTTTTTCTAAATGAAATATCAAACTCTGCTGTCCTGCGTCCAAATTGAAACCACTCCCTAAATAGCAAAAGCAGAGTTGTTTTATGCCACTGTGCCACTGCAAGAGACAACTGCGACCTTTTCTATTCCTGCTTTTGCATTAGTGCCCGTGAAGCCACATGGTGAGCTGGACCTGCGACCTGATGCTCCTGAAGGGGTAGTTCTCACTGTCACGGTCCGTAGACGAATTTTTGGCTGGGTCTGTTTGATAGAGCCCTGACACAGTTTGTCACTTGGCTGCATGTCTGTGCTGGCGGCAGCACAAGGGAAGGGTGAGGTGAAGAGGAGACAGGGACAATCTCTCTGATGGCAGTATGGGCACAGGACAGTTCAAACAAGGGAGAAGTTTTGTTTCTTCTGCCTCTCGTCCTGGCTGCCTGATCTTGCTCTCTCTTGGGCCAGTCCTGGTGCACTGAGCCAGTTGAACTCGTTAGTCCAGCGGAGAAACGTGTAATTTTTTGCGAGATTAATGAACTCCGCTAATACGGAGAGTTACCTGCTCTGCACCAGAGCTGCCATGAGGTAGCCGTGGGGAATGGAGAGAGCACGCAAATTCCTCTTTGATGGTTGGAAGCGGTTAGGTTGATCTGCTCTGTCCCAGTGAAATTCACCGTTAGGTGCAGGTTTTCTTTTTGAGGACTTACTGATTCATATGTTTTAATAACTTGAACTTTGAAACGGGAAGCAAAGAGATCTCTGAGAGGCCTGAAGGTAAAACCTTGATGCTTTTCAGAGGTGCGCGTACAGTGGAGTGGAAATCAGCTCTTTTGTCTGGTTGTGTATTTTGCATCTCTGGCAAGTTATTGTTGGTGTATGACCTTTATATAATTTATACATCTAGGTTTTTTAGTATGTCCTGTGTTCTATAGTGGGATTTACTTAAGCCTCTCAGACTGAAATCAACTCAATTACAAAAATAGGTGTTTTCCAGTAACCACATCATTGCTGAATACTCCTGCCAGCACTTCCCCCATGCTATGTGAAAGACCCTTACAAGCTGGGAAAACTGTCAATTCCTGTAAATATTTTGGCCAAGAAATACCCTGCTTTAAGTTTGGAAGTCAAACTGTGACCATTACCTATTGATTTTTCTTTCTTTGAAGAAATGGAATTTTAAAGTAGTAAATTATAACACCTCTTTGTTTACTGGTTAGTGTTTCTACATATTTTTCGTTTAGAGTTGCATCTCAAGGCAATATGGCTTGAGAAACTGTAGTTACTGTTGCTGTGGTGTTTGTATACATAGACTTAGATATATCTAGCAGAGCTGCAGACACTCAGGGTGATGCACAGAATTTGAGAAACTGTTGTAAATGTCTATTCCTAAGGTACTGTATCTTTTCAGTGGATTTTTTTTTTGTGTTTTGTTATGAGAATAGAGTATGAGTGCATTTAAGATGAGCACACAACTGTTGGTACTGACAGCAGGTCTCAAACTGCCGAAATCAGTCGCTTAAAGGACTAAAACACATTCGCTGATTAAAACACTGCTTCACGCAGTCGGGATTGCCCCATGGCATCTTCCACCCTTTCACGATGTTAAGTTTGGTGCCTCTGTGGCCTGTGGAAATGAGGAGTTATGAGCATTAAAGCAGCGTGCTAGTGCAGCTTTCTCCACTCCCAACCTGGGGTTGGGAACTAGGAAGTTTTTTGGGCAGTAGTGTGTTTGGCGTAGCTGTAGCGAATGAAGGTGTTCAGGAAGGGATGAGTACATAATTATGGCATGAGGAGATTGGGATCCGAGCAGTCTGCTAAATTTTGCTGGAGGAATAAGCCCGTTAGGGTTGTCTTCAGCCATGCCTTCTGTATTTCACCTCTGAAGATCTGTTTGCATCGATGAAATGTGCAGGTATCCTTGTCAGTCTTCCGGAAGGATTAATGATGCCTGTCTGGGACGATGGTAGTGCCAGGGAACCTGGGATGGACAGAATCCAGAGCTGGTGATACAGGAGCAGTAGGAGAGTGCTCTGCTGCTGGCTGGGTAGGCTTGTGTTGTGTGTGTAGGGAGAGGGAAAGGGTGTGCAAACACTTGTGCTGAAGTTGAAGAATTAAGAAAACTAGAAGTTAGTGTAAGATTAAAATGCTGGCTTTAAAGATAGCGTAAGGCATGACACTTTGCTGAAATGTCCTGGCAAGAACACAAGAGTGTGCACGTTTAAAAGTGTAGTTGGTCAGTGGTACCTTAACTACCTGACTTGGACAGGAGTCCAGCCATGATGTTTTATTTATTGGCTTTCAGCTGTGATGGGGAGGTAGAAGATACCGTCCCCCTGGGTGAATGGGCATACCTGGGGTGTGGGGTTTACTTTAGGGGGGAGGTGGTTTTTCTTAGCAAGATCTGTGTTCGATGATGGCTCGTTCATAATGCCTCCCTAGTTCTTTCACAATGCCTTTAATCAATATTTTCATTTTGCAGACAGAAAATGGAGGTGCATTTATGTGTATTTTGCTTTTCCTTCCTTTGTCACTAAGCCAGCAGTATTCTGGAGCGTAAAACTCTGCTTCTTGTCTTCCTCTATGCCAAAGCCAGATGGAGCAGGCTATTAGTACCTGCTACAGTATGGCTATGCTGAGTGAATTCCAGCTCCTGGGTTGGTTTGGGAAGTTGTTACCCTGTATTACCCAGCTTAGTCTTAAAGTGCTGCTGATGTGGAGAATGCCAGCAAGACTGCCATATGCAAGAAATGGTCAGACCAGTCTGGTCTTAGGTATGGGTGGTAAAATGTCATCTTGGTTAATTATTAGTTTAGCTAGATTCTCCAGTTACTCATTTGGATTACTAATGATTGGGTGTTTACTCTTCTCGATGCCTGTGACTTCTTCCATCTTGAGTCTCAGATAGCTTTCAGTCCTGGAAGGATTTCTTCAGAAGAGAATCATACGGTCCTGGTTTATGGCCAGTAATATCTATTCTCTGATGAAGAAACTCTCTAGCAATACTGAATGCAGTAGTGCTTAGCTTTTTGGAAAGAGCGTTGCCTTGGATGCAGTTTGTGTCCTGACCTTTTGCTTATTTTGGTAAATTTTAACTCCTGTGGCTTCCTGATAGGCTTTTATTCATAGCAGCAAAATATTTGCCCAAAAAAAGGGGGACAGTGTGTCACAGTGAAGGGTGGAAATGAGATGCTGGGGACAGCGTAGGGACTGCCTCTTTGCTGGTACCATGCCCTGAACTGCTTGTGAACTCTGGTATTGCATGCAGTCAGTAGTTCTTGTTGGAAAGCTGAGGCTTAGTATTTATGTAGAATAGCAACAGCATCCCGAGCATGGTGTCCTTGTGTGCATCTCAGTGTGGTAATTATGATGGATAGCTTTATTACGCTGTATTCTGTCTGGTTTAAGCCGTCCCTGAATATTTATTCTGTCTTTGTGCAAGCAGAAGATTAAATTACAGATCATTATGAAAAATGTCAAATTGTAAAATTAAGACGACTTTCTTTCTGTGCAAAGGCTTTTTGTCTTCTATCTTCCCTTCCTTCCTTTTCCCTACTCCCTTCTTAACTCCAGATTCAAGGGTGTCTAATTTGTTTATAACTCCTGTAAGTTGGTGTTTGCATTATCATGTATGAAAGACTTCAACAACTGATACGGGCTTCTATTTTCATTTTTATGCTAAATTTTTTAAGAAAGTTGAATTTCTCAATTCAGTTCTCAATTCAGAATTGTTTACTAGACTATAACTATTACACGTTCAAAGAATATTCTCAATTTTCTACACCTGAGTAATAATTTTGACTAGAAAACTCTATTGTGGAAGCCTGGAATAAGTATCTTGCCAAAGCCTTTGATACACGCGTCACCTGACAATGGAGTTCAACAAAAATCTGTTTAACTCTTGTTACTTTTCAGTTTCCAAAGTGTAACTTCAACACTTGGAGTTTGTGAGTTAACTAATGGCCGAGTTAGCTTTCAGGTTTGCTTACAGAGCCTAGCGGCAGGTTCTGTGGCTGCAGTCAGTGTAAGAGGGATGGAGCTCCGTGCTGCAAGCAATCCGCTGCCCGGGGTTGAGATTTGACAGGAAGATGTGTTGAAATTCTGAGGTGCACGGGGTTGAGATTTGACAGGAAGGTGTGTTGAAATTCTGAGGGCATGATGGGGCACAAGTGACCGCCTAAAACAAAATGGCAAATAAGTATTTCTTAAACGTGGAATGTAAGCATTGCAAGTAGTTGGTAAATGTCAAAATGGAAATGGCTTTTATGTATTCAGTACTTGCAGAATATTAAGATTTGGAGAGCCAGAACTTTTATTATATCATGAAATGAAATTTGCTCAAAATCGATCTATTTAACAGTGCTGCAATGAGGCATCTGTTATTCAACTATAGTTATTTCTTCCAGGATTTCTTTCAGGATACTGTGACTGTTCAGAGCATAGCAGTGTTTTTTTGATACAAGTTGTTACTGCAGCTCAGCGTTAGAAAAACTAGAAATATTTAAGTTTCTTGATTTTAGCAGCTATTATGGTCATCACTGTCACTGTAGACAGTTGCTGAACTTTGATGGTTTTTCAAGTGAAGGCATTTAGAGGAAGAGTCCTCAAAAAAAGTACGTATATCAGGAGCTATTTAGAAATAGAATTTCTCAATGACCTTGTGACTTGACATGCCTGTGTTGAACTTTGGTTGAAATTTCAGAATTTTGAACATTTCCAAGGTCACTGGGAAGTTCAAAAACTGATAGGTTAATAGGAAAGTCAATGTTAGGTGAATTTTTGTCAGGTGTGTCCCAGAAGTACAGAGATCTTATGTCAAGGATCAACCCCTCTATCTTACTATTGTACTGAATATTTGCTATCTGATATCTATCTTCAAGGTCTGTGGAAGGTTGCATTCCAGCATATGCTGTTGACTGTGTTTCTGTAATTAACAAATGTTTTTTCTTTCAAGCAGGGAATCATTAGCAGAGTTACAGAATCGGTGAAAAACATTGTACCAGGATGGTTACAGAAGTATTTCAATAGAAGTGAAGATGAATGTGTAGATACAAATGAATCTACAAACCAGGAAGAGAGTCCAGTAAACTATCACCATGATTATGCAAATGAAGATACCATAGTGATTGATGGGAGAGTCACGCCTGAATCAGCAAGAATTAATTTAGAAGGTATGTGAAAAATCATTTAGTATTCTGGCCATCTGTATTTATTCACAGATTTCTAGTTTTGAATCTAAATTTCTAAGAGAAGCTGGAAGGAGCGTTTTGACAGAATTAAAAAAAAACAACAACCCCACAAGCAAAAGAAACCCCAACACAAAG
>JAHREE010000131.1:7466337-7505887 GCA_033628505.1 Tringa tobata
ACCAACTTTCCCCCCCCCCCCCAAAAATAACAAAAACCAAAACAAACGAAAACTGTCTTAGCTTTAAACTGTAAACATGATTGCAAAACATACTGGAGGTTGTCTTACTGCTCTTGGAAGTCATCTGTTAACTTCAGGTGGTCAGTTAGCCAGGTGCAAAATATTGGTAATATTCATTTGCAAGTGGGTTGGGTTACATTTTCTTTTTAAAAGGTCTGGAATGAAAGTCTAACTAATTCCCTAAGGTAATAAAAACATTAATTTGTTTTGTTGTCCTCAAAACAAAAGAGCAGATGCTAGAATGCCAGAGGAAAATTCCTTCTCGTGTCCTGATTATTTTTTTTTTTTCTCTTTTGAGCTTCTTCAATCAGTTTAATGAAGTTCCTTGTTAGTTTAATGGAGAACTGGGGAATGTAGTTTATGACATTATTCTTTTTGAAATATTTGGTAACATTAAGGTGTGTGCATGGCTAGAGTGGGATCTTTGAAAACCTATTTCAACCCTTGGCAAAAAAGTTTGCAGTTCCTTAATTTACTATATAAAAGATGAATCTGTGTTTTATATCTGTGCCTCTCACTTTTTCTGTAGTTCTCCTCTGTAAATTTGCATATGCTGTCATTTGAGTTTCTCTTAAATTAGCAGGTTTGTGGAACTTAATTTTTAATAAGGAGAGAAGTTTTGTCTGATCACATGTACATAACCATCTGTGTGGAAAGTCAGTTGCTTCTGCTGTTGGCAGAAGCAAAATAATGAGCAAATACCTTTGTCATCAATGTCATCTAATTGTAAACAAGGAGCTTTATTGCCTTCTGTGTAGCTGTAGCTTGAGAATAAGTTTGGATAAAGGAATAGAGAAGGTCTTCATGAATGAGGAACACGTGTTGGCTTTCCTGAAGAACTGTGTGAAAGGACCTTTCAGTAAGAACAGCTGCACATCAAACTTTCTAGCTCCAAGAAATCAGGAGCAGATGGACACCCTAAAACCTTTAGTTGCTTGTGTTGCAGTCTGTGGATATTATAGACCAATCTTTCTTGCTATAGTTAATAATAAGATTTTAAAAAAATTATTATTAATATTAGAAAGCCTGTTTCTTCAGCTCTGAGGTACCAATGTGCTACAGCCTGTACTCCTGTGCTTGGCCAGACTTCAGCCTGATAACGCTTTCTTTCTCTCAAATGAGAGTCCTGAAAGTCTACCAGTGCTTTGGAGAACTAATTACTAGTACTGTAGTGGTTACAAAGATTGAGCTAGTTACTTTAAGCTTCAGTACAAATATCAAGAGGATCGTCACCCAAAATTATGTTCTTACCCAGAATTCCTGGGAGAGACTGTGGACTTACATGGATATCGGGCAAGATGTCCATTAATAGCTGTTCTGTTCATGTGTCAAGTTGGACCTGTGAGACCACCTTTTGCAGGACACTGGCAGTGTTTACAGATTCAGATTTACAGATTGTTTTATGAGGAAGAAATGCCCATCTTGCATCTTGTTCTTTGTTCCAAAATCTCAAAAGTTAATGGATAGGAGATAATGTTTTGCCTATAGCATGATTTGATATGGTAGAATTTAGGAGGGGGTGATGACACCAAAACAAACAAAATCCCCAAAATCTCTGCAAATGCACATTTTCATGTTAAATATTCAGATTATCATTATCGGTATTACAGGTTTATATAAACTGCAGAGTTGTCTGTAACTTTCCATGTAATCTCAAATTTTGGAAAGCTTTTTGCAAGCTTTATCTACAGAAGAAAGAATTTATATGTTTGATTAGGTGAAAGATTTAGTGTTGGAGCACTTAAGCATGGGGTCAGAATTTGGTGTTGTAAAACCCCTTTCATTGTTAATTGCTCTTTAATGTGACATTGATACTTGGTATTGCAGCGTTGTTGTAATCAGTTAGATGAAACCCTATCTGGGTGAGGAAGAAGTTAAATTCGGCTTCTCTATTTTTGTACTTAGAACTTGGCAATAGCAGGAGAGTTGATAGAAAACAGGTTTTGGCTTCTGTGAGCCTGCCTATAGGAAAGCTAATTGTCTCTCTGTTCTTGTTTAGAACCATCCACGAGTAGATCTGCATTGAACTTTTCAGATGTGTTAACAAGGCCCTCTCTTCATCGAAGTCATTTGAACTGTACCGTGTTGGATTCCGCAGTACCACATTGTCAGCCCTCTACATCTTCTTCACTTGGCATTGGCAGTCCTGGACTGTCTCTTGTAAAAGAAATAAAAGATTCTACCTCTCAGCATGATGACGATAACATCTCAACAACAAGTGGCTTCTCCTCTAGAGCATCTGATAAAGGTAACTTTCGTGTTCTCTAATCGATTTTTTTTCAATAACATGAAGTGCTTTGATTCTTCAATATTCCACATCACCTTAATAAAGGAAGTAGGTGAATGTCAGCTCTGGATCTTAGAATTAAATTTAATTTTTAGTATTCTAGAAGTATATAATCCTGTCACCTTTTAAAGATAAGCGTGCTTTGGAATACATTTGAGACCCTGATCTTAAAAAGATTCGGTGCTGATAAACACACTTTTAGCTATAGATTATCTGTAAATTTTGGCCTGGGATAGTTGGAACTGGAGTTGATTCTCTGTAGCTTGAGAGCTAGGCTGATTGCCTAGAAGGAAGAGTGACTCAGGATATCTGACTGACAGCTGGTTAGATGTGAATAAATGCAGGTGACAGGAAAACATCTTGCGTTTCTATCTGTGTTTTCACCAGGAGTCAATAAAGGAACTGTTCTGGCTGAACAAGTTTTGGACTGCTTTTTTGGCCTTTCTTGGTAGAAGGCAGCAGTTGTCAATACTGCTATATCTTTTGCTGAATTCAGCAAGGCATGCACATCATTTTAAGGTTAAAAAAACCCAAATCAAAACATTGTATTGATGTAGATAGGAGCCTAAGTGATCTCATTGAGAAAGGGCAATCAGCAAGTTTGCAGCTTTTTCTAGTTCCCCGTATAAACAGGCATGGAGGCACACTCAGCAAGTTCTCTGGAGAACATATTTTTACAATTCAGAGTAAATGTTGCCAGGGTTTAGCAATATAACCTGAGTTTATCAGAGCTTTCTGGTGTGTCTCCATAAAACATACAAGGAAAATAGGTCATTAACTTTCTTAGTTCAGCCTCTGGGGACTTTTTCAGGTTTAAAACCTGTGTAATTCTGACCTATGCCAGCCTCCAGCCCTTTACTGACATAGGAAAAATTCTGTATCATTATAGATGCACCAGTATTTATGCAGTTCCATTTTATTTTACCATGAAAGAAGAAAAAATAAAATTGCTCTGCATTGAAAGCACACTATTAACTTGTGCGTGCTTTGGAAAGATTATGGAAAGGTAATGCATTTGCAGTTCTGTAAACAGATTTCAAGTTCAGAGTTGATACTTGGTTTTCATACCATATGTGACGTTGATCTGTTTGAAGAACTCTGAAGGTTAGACTGTTGGAGAAATGAGTATTAGGGAACTTTTTCATTGTGTAAGACTTACTTTTCTGTGTTAAAGAACTCTGGAGTTAGTGTGATCTTTAATATTAAAGTTCTGTGTGTATACAAGCCATTTACATATAGCGTGTGTCTTTTTGGCAGATATCACAGTTTCAAAAAATACTTCAGCGCCGCTGCTTTGGTCCACAGAGGCTGAAAGACCTCATTCCCTCTCACAGCATTCTGCAACTAGCTCTAAAAAACCTGCATTCAATTTATCTGCTTTTGGATCTCCCTCTCCTGTAAGTACTCCATAGTATTAATTTTAATAAATTTGAATGTGTAGCCATTTTACTAACCACTTATCATAATACCTTTCTGTAGTCACTTGGAAACACTTCTGTCTTTAAGACAAGCCAGCTTGGGGATTCTCCGTTTTACCCTGGAAAGACCACTTATGGTGGTGCAGCTGCAGCAGCAAGGGAGACAAAAGCGCGAATTGCTCCTTATCAGGTATGAAAACAGTAGTGCAGTGTGAGGGGAAACCTAACTTAAATACAGAAGAGGTAGCACCACCAAAAGAGCTGTGAGCAAGGACCTGGAAATGTGGCAAGAGTTCCTATTTTGCCCTGTCAGCTTACAACAGTAGAAAAGAACAATTTCTGTTTAAACTCATTTTTAACAACTTATGTAGAAATGCTTGTCATAATGCACAAGAATGACAGTAGCATCTTAGGTTCTGGCTAGTTGTTTGTAGTTGGCATTTCCTCTACTGTCAGGTCTTTCAGAAAATTCAATTTTCTGCCATTACTTGCCTCTTACTGTATTATGTTAACATAACATATCAATAAAAACAGTGATGGCATAACTTTGAAAACTTGTTTTTATAGCAGCAAAGCTACCTGCCTGATACTATTCTGTAGATCTTACACAAGTGTGCTTACACTTATATATAATTGTATAAAACGGTGCACTCTTTTACTGTAGTAGTATCTAAAAGGCAACTTTGCTGATCCTTTGCTCTTCTGTTACCTAGAGGGAGGCATGCAGTCCTAAATGCAATCTCAAGATAAACAGTAAAATGCTTACTATTTTAATATCATTCAGGTAGCTCTTGAAAAGAGTCACTTGTCCCTAACAGTTCTTCATGTTCTACTCTAAGTAGCTAGAGTTGAATCTAAAATGCAGTCAATAAAATCTGTTTTGGTTGGAATGTGTTTAAATCAAAATGACCTTTATTTTTTTTTTTTAAAAAAAGTGAAGTTAGAATAAACTTTTATTTCCAGTTCCTTAAATAAAGTTTGCTGGACCTATTCTGTCAGTGCATTTCTACCATGGAACAAGGGGACCTACAAGTCCTGACTTAGGGGAAACCTTGAAAACTTGTGTTTTGTTCTGACTTGGCATTAAATCAAACTTCAGAACACTTAAAACTTCCTGTAAGCTAGGAGCCCTCTTTGGTCAGCTGTTTTTATTTTTTACAAAATAAATGCGAATTACACTGAAAAGAGGAACCAAAGCGCTAGGCTTTTAAAGGAGAGACCAGCTTGTCTGCTGCTGCACGCTGTGGATTACAGCGAGTCTCACTTGTGTTTTTTACGTGCTGTATGATCTGCTTCATGTCTCCACATAGCAGCGTGGTAAGCGTGATGCGGTTACGTGAGGGGTTTAACATAATCAAAAAGTAAAAAAAGTCACACTGAAAGAAGTTTTTTGAATTATATTCAAAGTCACGTGAGGCAAATAAAAGAGTTTACTTTTTCAATGTAATAAGCTTAGATCTGTTACAGTTCAAATCAGATCTTTATCTTTTTAACCAGAGTAAAAAAGTCTGTAGTCAACTGTGATCTTGGGGAAAGGGAGGAAACGAGAGAAGTAAAACTAGAAATTCCTGATGATGACTGTGTACGTTGGTTTTAAGATGGTAACGCTTACACCACCATGAAACTCTGAGATCTGTTTTGTTACTGAAAGTACTTTCTGCAGCACAAGCCTTTGCTTCAGTTCTGTTTTCCTGATTACTTCCTCAGAGACCCTACAGGCCTACCATCTTCCCATTATGACTTTTTACATTTAAGTGTTTCTTTTGTTGCTTTGTCATGTGTGCAACATGTATGGGGTCCCACTTAAACTTCTATGAAGTCAGCAAAGTATATTTTCTTCTTTATGGCTTGAATGTCCAGCGAGTGCATTTTTCTCTGTCATTGTGACAGTATTGGCTATATTGTCAGTGTAGCCTCCGGGCACAAAATACATGCATGTTTAAATCAAAATCAAGCATTATAACATTTGCAATGCTAATTTTTCAGCCCCCAGTAAGAAGACAAGTGAAAGCTAAACAAGCAAGTGTGCAATCCTATGGTGTGACAAGTTCCACAGCGCGGCGCATCTTGCAGTCATTGGAGAAGATGTCAAGTCCTTTGGCGGTAAATGGCACTCCTTTTAATCTGTTTCATTTCATGTGTTTGAAAAATGTAGTAAACGTGCCAGTATAGGATAAAGTTCTTCGTTATGTAGTCTCCTGTTCGATTTCATTTTTCTTTTTGCACTGTTTTTTCAACAGGATGCTAAAAGGATTCCATCTTCTGTTTCTAGTCCACTGTCTTCTGTAAGTTGGTCATAAAACCTCTATGTTTTTGTTGCATGGAACCTTCTCTTAGGAGAAAAATCATTCTCTAATAATTTTTTTTCCCCCTTCCTTAGCCTGTGGACAGGGGCGTACAGCTGAATATTACTAGCTTCCAATCCAAACGAAAACAGGTAAGAACCTGTAACATCTTAAGCTGAGATAGATAACTTTCTATGCTTTGTAGCTATTAGGAGAAATGTCACAAACCTCAATGACAGCATACACATTAATTCAAGTTAATACTGTCATCATGTGAATTGTAGCTGTCTTGGCTGTGTGGAAATTGCTAAAAATATCTTTTCTACCCACGCTAGATGAAGGACTGTGAAGATTACTCAGGTTAAGAATTATATTATCTTTATGTGGTGGTGTCTTGATATGTCAATCAAGAACAACTTCTCTAGAATGCACAAAGTAGTTTTATCTTGTTCTGCAACTTGGGGTTAAGTTGCATGTTAATCTTTGTTTTGGAAAGCTTTCTCTTATGTAAATGATCAGAAATAGGAAAAGTCTGATTGAGTGATTGTACAGACCTTGTGCAGATTTCCGTGTTCATTTTGAGCAGAAAAATAATACTTACATTTTTTTATTACTGTTCAAAGTAAAGAGAAAGAAAATCATTAAATGTTGTCTCTTCTATAACCTTGTGTTCCTAAATTCCTATTTGGAGACAGCATTGAATTGGTGATAATGCTGTGTTAAATCATTATTTCCTTCGAATTAGTCAAAAAAAATTAAAACTAGTAATGTTTTTTAATCATTTTAATTTGGGCTATCATTGAGTTTATTGAATTGTAAAACCCACAAAAGATCACTTTAGGATCAGGCAACCAAAGGAACGATAATGTAGTTTTTCTTCGATGCAAAGTTTTCATCTGCTGTTTTAATGAGGACAAGGACAGAATGTTTCAAGAAATTTCTATGCTAATCCCTTGATTGATAATATAATTAATTTT
Source organism: Tringa tobata (assembly GCA_033628505.1). Classification (NCBI taxonomy): domain Eukaryota; kingdom Metazoa; phylum Chordata; class Aves; order Charadriiformes; family Scolopacidae; genus Tringa; species Tringa tobata. Next base: position 7,473,365 of record JAHREE010000131.1, read on the forward strand.
ATAGTCAATTCAGAGTTTACAAACATCTTGGATTTCCTGTACCATCTTTTGCCATATGCTAAATTCCAAGAATGTTGAAAAGTAGAGCATACCATTTCTTTACAATAAATATTATCCAAATAACTGAAAACAAAGCTGGTGTGGATTCTCAGTTAAATTGTGGAACTACACCTGTGATGAGGCATTAAGAAAGATCTACCAGATTTGCAGCGCAGAGCCTGACGTCAGTCAGAAAGCGAATGTTGCACACAGCTGTCACTGGGTAAAAGTAGAGAAATTGTCTATTCATAATACTAGAATTCATAAGGTTTGGCAGGGGACGGATAGCCCATGATGAGAAGGGGAGGAGAGAGGGTTGTATGTGCCAAGGAGAGGGTTGTATGTTTTCCTACTAAAGCCAAACATACGGTTGACAGAACACTTGAGCATTCAGACAAAACTTTTGCAGGTATTTTTTGTTATATTTTTCTTATTTCAAGGTTCTGTACCAGACAGAATAGCTCTTAGTGTATTAAATATCTAACTGTGCGACTTCCTTTTTTTTTTTTTCATTGTACATTCCTGTCTAACTAATTTGATAGCCTTCCACAATAGGGTCACCTGCCTAGTGGGTGAGGGGAAGCTGGCAGATGTAGTTTTCTGGATTTTAATAAGGCTTTTTATACTGTCCCTCACAGTATCCTTCCATACAACTTGTCCAACTGTATGATGAGCAGGTTCATGGTGCGTTGGGTGAAGCAGGGTGCCAAGGGCTGTAGTTGGGGCTACATCTGGCTGGTGACTGGTCACCAGTGGTGTTCCTCAGGCCTCAATTCTAGGGCCAGTCCTATTGAATATATTTATCAACAATATGGATGCAGGAGTTGAATGCACCATTAGCAAGTTTGCTGATGATACCAAACTGGGAGGTGCTGTTGACTCTCTTGAGGGACAAGAGGCCTTGCAGAGAGATCTAGATAAAGTGGAGCATTGGACAATCATCAAGGGCCTGTAATGGAACAAGAACAAATGCCTGATATTCACCAATAACTTAGACAGTGGGACTGAGTGCACCCTCAGCAAGTCTGCAGATGATACCAAGCTAAGTGGTGCAGTTGACACACTTGAGGGACAGGATGCCATCCAGAGGGTCCTGGACAAGCTCAAGAAGCGGGCCTGTGTAAACCTCATGAGGTTCAACAAGGCCATGTGCAAGGTCCTGCACCTGGGTCAGGGCAACCCCTGGTATCAATATAGGCTGGGAGATGAAGGGATTGAGAGCAGCTCCACCGAGAAAGAGTTGGGGGTACTGGTGGATGAAAAATTGGACGTGAGCCAGCAGTGTGCACTCACAGTCTAGAAGGCCTACTGCATCCTGGGCTGCATCAGAAGAGATGTGGCCAGTAGATAAAGGGAGGTGATTCTGCCCCTCTGTTCAGCTCTGGTGAGACCCCACCTGCAGTACTGTGTCCAGCTCTGAAGTCCTCAGTACAGGAAAGACATGGACCTTTGGAGTGGTTTCAGAGGAGGGCCACAGAAATGATAAGAGGGCTGGAGAAGAGAAAGCTCTGGGGAGACCTTATCAAGGTCTTTCAGTACTTCAAGGGGGCTTATAAGAAAGATGGGGACAGACTTTTTAACTGGGTCTGTTGCAATAGGACAAGGGGTAACATAAGAAGGGTATGGACCTGTTGAAGCAAGTCTAGAGGAGGGCCCTTAAGATGATCAGGGCGCTGGAGGGCCTCTCCTGTGAAGACAGGCTGAGAGAGTTGAGGTTGTTCAGCCTAGAGAAGAGAGGCCTCTCGGGAGACCTTACAGTGGCCTTCCAGTACCTGAAGGGGGACTACAAGAAAGCTGGAGAGGGACTTTTTACAAGGGCATGTAGTGATAGGACAAGGGGTAGTGGCTTCAAACTAGAAGAGGATAGAATTAGATTAGATATCAGGAAGAAATTTTTCACTGCAAGGGTGGTGAGACACTGGAATGTGTCACCCAGGGAACTTGTGGATGCACCATCCCTGGAGATGTTCAAGAGCAGGCTTGGATGGGGCTCTGACCAACCTGGTCTAGTGGGAGGTGTCCCTGCCAACGGCAGGGGGATTGGAACTAAGTGATCTTTAAGGTCCCTTTTAACTCTAACCATTCTATAATTCTCTTGATTCTTTACTGAGAGGGTGGTCGAACATTGGAACAGGCTTTCTAGAGAGGTGGTCAATGCCCCAAGCCGATCAGTGTTTAAGAGGCATCTCGACAATGCCCTTAATACCATGCTTTATCTTTTGGTCAGCCCTGAAGTGATCAGGCAGTTGGACTAGATGATTGTTGCAGGTCCCTTTCAATTCAACTATCCTATTCCAATTCTATTCTGTTTACATTTAAAAACAGCAGCGGGACGTCCTTCACTCAAAATGGGTTTGTGAACTTAAATTAACCACATGTTACTCAAGATTTCAAAATAAGTAGAATAATTTTTAGAAAGGAGTACTTTTATTCACTTTGTAGATAGTATAGCATGAATTTTATTACCAAGAGTTGGGAGATACTGTGAAATTAAAGCTGCATTGGAAACAGTTTTCTGGTGATGCTAACTTAAATAATAGCATGCATTCCAAGTCTGATTCTTCTGCTCCTTAAGACTGCAGATGGAGCCTTTGGTCAATCTTGTAGCCTTTTAGTGTCTTCCTTGTTTCACAATTCAGTTAAGTTAGTTTTGCAGAACGTATAGTGCTTTCTGTTAAAAATTAACTCTTTTCTGTGAAAATACTTTGAAAAGGAAAGTCAAACCAGTACTTTTAAGTCCATCCAATGCAAATCTGAAACACTGGAACATATTTTAATGAATGAGACCATTTTAAAATTATTGTACAACATTTTAAACGTTTTGGTTTTTAAATATACTTAAAAGGAGGAAAACGTAGGAAAAATTAAATGCAGAAGTCTGTATAATTAGCTGCTTAACACTTTGAATGTTAAGTTAATGGATTAAGCCAGTAAAAAATAAATCACAATGTGGGCAGAGGAGAGGAAACGATGGGAGCATATTATAGTAGCATGACTTATTTTGATATTATTAACATGAGTTATTTTGTCTATGAAGTTAACTGCCAAATTTTGAAGTAGGATTCAGTCAGACTTTGGCTACTTCTTTAGCTTTTTGGATTTCATAACTGGTATTCTGGTGATTTCCCTTGCAAGCTAAGTGCTTTCAACACTTCCAAATCATTTTCACTGGGTGCTGAGACTGATGGGAGACTTATAGTTCTGTTACTTTTTTTCATCAGTAAGTGCTGTGGTAATTTGGGTGGGTTCAAGGATAAATTGATTGCTGCTTCCCTTTCAAAGATGGAATCGCAGCATCCACCTGTCCAGAAACTCGTGACACCAAAGGCAATCTCTCTGTCAGTGAGTCGGACCCAGTATTTTAAACCGTCTCTGACTCCAGCTACTGATTCCAGCAAAATTCAACAGAGGGTAGATATAAAGCACAAAGTAAGTAAATTTTTCTGGTCCTTATCTGCCTGCTTTTTACAAGCTTGGAATGTCTCTAACCGATTATTCTACTCAGGTGCTCTTTCTTGGCAAAGCGTATTGATAGTGTGTTTGAGGTAAGCATTAAGCCATTGGGAACCACTGGGAAAGAGATACTTTGAGGTTTTATGAATTTAATTATTTTTTTAGTTATTACTTTCAGAACATGATGATGTGCTATTGGGTCAGGCTGTTCTCAGTAAAAGAATGTTAAAATACAGAAACAACATTTTGCTTTTCATATGTTCCTGTACACAAAGCTGTTGCTGATGGACCAGGCTAATGTATAAACTCTTTCAGGTGAGCCACGGGCTCCGGGTGAGATTTCTGGCAATAAGCTTTATTACCCATTCTGATCATTTTGGTGTAGATGGAGTCCCTGATAAGCTTTCCTTATAAAAACATTGGTATCTCTTTCAAAAAAAACCAAAACTCACCGTTGGTTCCAGTATCAATCTGAATGTAAAAATGACCAGATGTTAAATCTATGGGCTTTTTAAGTGAGAGATCGAAGTGGATAGTCATAGTGGTTAGGGAACAAACTTAAGTAGACAAGGTATATTTAAGGGTATAAATAAAGAACACAAAACATGAGCAGTTGTTTGTCTTTGCTCTGTGTATAGCATATAAGTGCATTCAGATAAATCATTAAATAAATCAAACTTAACTTGCAGGGCATGAGAGAGAAGAGTTTTCCTGCAGAACAGCAAGTAAAACCATCTGAAAGGTATGACAAATGTATTAATTTAAAACACTTGAAAGAAGAAAGCTCTCTCCTCTGTCACTACATTCTGCATATCTGTCTTCTTTTGAAAGGGCAGTAACAGTTCTCACTAATTATGGAATGGAAAATATAGTGAAAAATTGTATTCTGAGAGACTTTAACCATTTTTGCATCTTGATGTTCATTAGGGGCCCAGATACTAGTTTCAGCTCTTTATTTAATTGCTTGGAGTCTGAGAGCTTTGTCCTAAAGGAATTATTCTTCTTGAAAGATTCTTTATAAGGTGAAGTGGCTTACAGTTTAGGAGTGTATTTAGTTTTTAATTTTTTTTAAAAAAGCAAAAACCTGGAGGAAGATAATTTTTTAATGCTTCTTTCATGGAGAAGTCGCATGTCGGCTTTGTGAGTTTGCATGAAAAACAGGAGTCTTTAGAATCATCTGAGGCCAAATGCCAACTTGTCTCTAAAACACAAAATTCCAGGAGAGTTAATAATTGTATTTCTTTTTGAGGGGATTGTCTTATACTGCTTGGTTGGTTTGGTTAGAATGACTTCGTTTCCAGATGATATTGATGGCTCTCCCTTCTGGGCAGCTAGTCTTTTGGGTAATGCTTGAATTAAGACACTTTGCCTTCAAAGGATACGTTTTTTGGAGGATTTGTCCATTTCAAAGAACAGCGTCCTTTTCAAATAAAGGGAATTGTATTTTGTTGTCTCTGTGTTCATCTTCCAAGCAATTCTTATATTGCCCATGGGCATTCTTTGGCTTGCAAGCCAAACCCCAAAACCAGCCCTTTGTTTTGGCATCTAATATTTGGCTTCGCAGCAACTACCTATTCAGGGCTGTAGGAGATTGGCACTAAGGTTTTTGGCATAGGTGCAAACAGATGTTCTGTTTCAGTTGTGGGTTTTAAGACTGTTCTAAATTTTCTTTAGTAAAACTCTTTTCTTCTCCTACATGTAGAAAGGAGATCCAGAAAACTGATTTTTTTTTTTAATTTGGTTCAGCAGTTTTGCTGCTATGGTCTGCTTTGTTCTCTAGAGTAGATGGTATTTTTTTAAAAAAAAAATCTTTTATAAAGCCAGTGTCTGTTGGATGCCATAATCTGGAGCAGAAGTATAACGCTGCTAAAGGGCAGCTGGCCAGAGTCCCTTTGTTCAGTTAACCTGCAGTACTTGGGTACATCTTTGTTCAGCCTTCTAAGGCTATTTAGTTTTTAAACCTGGGTCAGAATTGTAAATTGGACTTGCTTGAAGACAGAAAGCTGTCTTTGCCTCTTAGAAGCTGACAGGTGTCAACAGAAATGAGGAATATGGGTTATTATAGGCAGTCTACAAGTGTCTGAATACAGCTCCATTTTGACGTAAGATTTTTTTCCAGAATTCGAATTGATTGTCAGTTTGGATTAGAGAAAAGTTTGAGCATATGGCCTTAAGGATCTGGCTTCCTCTCAGAAGTGGTTACAGTGCTAAGCAGACTGTTTGCAAGTATCTGACAAGTTTAGACCAATTCTCTTCCTCTATCTTCTGGAAACTTGACCTGGTGACTTCCAGTGTGAACAAATGTACTTTTTGTAATGACTGCTTGGCTGCAGGATAAGCTTTGATATGGTAATTTTTTTCCAGGGATACTTCATTTTGATGCCACGCTGTGGTTTATTGTTGTTATTCCCTAGTTCACTTTTGTGTCGGGGTGTGGTGTGGGGTTTTTTGGGGGGGTGTTTTTGTTTGTTTGAAGGTTTTGGGGTGGGGGGTTCTTTTTCTTTTCCCACTTGGATTAGGAAATCTTTCTGGTTTGGATCTAGGCTTTTGTAATGAACAGAGAAATGCCTTTGTATGCCTTACAAAAGGGATCTGTATTCATCTCTGAAAAGACTTGTGGAATGTTGGCACACCCAAACACCTCTGCTGCTTCTGCTGATGGCCCCAGGAAAGCCAGAGCTGCTTCTGAAGCTTTGGCTGTATTATCTTGCCACACAAGTTTAAGCCTCTCTATTCCTTAAGAGCTGTTGGCAGCATTTCATGTGCGTGCACACACATACTCGTTCTCTCTCTCCCTCTCTCTCTCTCTCCATATATATTTTTAGTTGTTCTTTTAGATCCCCACAAAGATACATGCTCATCACAGAATCAGAGAACTGGCAGTCGAAATTTCCACTGTCTGGACTATTAAAAGGGAACATCAGAAAATAACAGTCTAAATCAGTTCTTCTATTTCAGGTCTTCTGGCTTAGTCATCATTCCTTTATGGATGTTGTGACTGTTTCTTATGTATGTCCTTCTCATTGCTGCTCTTATTAATGCAGCTTTTGCTGTTTAGAACATTGGATATTTACCAGCATTTAGCAATTCGTGAAATGTTTTTTTCTGATTCCAATTAGAAGGTGTCAGTTCTAGGACTAATAGTGACTATAAATAGCTTGGAACAGTTAGTTGATCAAAGTTGACTTTTTTCTTTTTCCTTTTCCTTTTTTTTTTTCCTTTTCTTTTTTTTCTCTCTCTCATTCTGTGCATTGTTATTTTTTGCCAGCAATTTGACCTACCCTAAATTCAGTACTCCTGCATCCAATGGTCTGTCTTCAGGAGGAGTGGGTGGTGGTGGCAAGATGAGAAGGGAAAGAGGAGTACACTATATATCAAAACCTGGACAAGAGCAAGAGGTAAGGGATTCAGATTAATTGCTCTTACTGAGATTACTAAAGTTAACTAGCTAAGTATACAAGTGTTATTGCCTCATAGTAATTTATAATAATGCCACTTCAGTTTTGTGAGTTTTTTGCTGTGGGTTTCAGGGCAGGCTCCAATTTATTTATCTGTTTAAATGCCTCAATTTTGGTTTTATATTTTTGAAATCTTTAGTCATATTACCTTGGAGATGCTTCATACTATGAAGTTTCTCATTAGCAGCTGAATGAATGAATTTTGGTGGAGGTCTGTAGAGTTTTTATAAAAGAATTATGTTTGAAACAAGTGCCAAGTAAGTAAACCAAGTTTATTTAATTTGTTATTTCATATTTAAGTCATGTAGAAAAATGCAGGCCAAGAGTCAGAAGCAGAATACAAGTGTTCTGCATATCTGCTAATGGTCATTCACAATTTTTGGCACTTAATCAAACTCATTGTGAGAAGGGTTTTTTTCTTGTTTTAATGGAAAAGGTCCATTTAATAAAACTATGGTCATGACTATCCCAAAGGGCATTTTTCTGATGGGATGTTATGTAAGCTGCCTGCCACTGGATCTTAAATGCAGTAGGTCTTCTGGCTGATTCAAAATGAAGAAATAGTAAATGCTGGAGAATGTTTCTCTAATACAAATGGAAACAGGCCTACCGTAAATTAAAATCACCTGCAGACTGAGGTGTGGAGGTGGGATTCCTTTTGAAAACTTGCTTTGTCTTAATCTACCGATATCTCTGTTATATTTAACTTAAGGAATTATGGATGGGACAGGGTAGGAAAGTAGTAAGTCTTGTAAAAGAGAAAAACTATAATTTACCACTTTTTTAAAGAAAGAGGAAAAAATTAAAATTTACACCAATTAAAATTTACACCTAGGAGGTGGAAGAACCAGTACTACCGAAAGTACCCCTACCCATCAGTACTGCATCGCTGCCTTCGTTCAACTTTAGTTTTCTTCCCAGTAGTACTGTCTCATCGTCACCAAGCACTGTTTCAACAGCAGTGATGAACAAGGTAAATCTTTGTTGCATATTGCGAATACGTTTGTAGGATGGGGATATGTCTGCTTTGTTGCATGTTAACTTCTTCCGTGGTGCTCATGAGTCTAACCAACATCGGTTTCTATCCTGCTGAATAAATCAGTGTTGTATTCCAATTTGGAAGTGAGGGGAGCAAAGTTTTTGACTCTGCCTCCATTTTATACGTTGCAAACTTCTGTTTAACACAATTGTGTAACTGCATCAAATGCTATGGAAATTTTGTCTGGTTTTCATGCCAAGTTAAGTTATTAAATTAGAGGTAGCATTAATGGTCATATAAGACTAGTGTAGAATATGAGTCCAGGGTGCAATAATTGGAATAGGATTGCAGTAAAATAAACAGTCATTTATTCCAGAGTACTTGAAATATTTTTGTACATTTTGAAGTCGTTATTTGCTTTAACATGTTGAAGTATTTGCTGAAGCTCTAACTACAATTGAGCTGAGTTAGTTTAAGGGTCTTAATGGGCTTGGTCTGCTTTTCCATGTATTTAGATATAAGTAGCATCTCGGTTTTTTTCTCTCGGTTTATGGGATTTGTTTTTGATGATACTGCTCTACATGCTCACTCTCAAACTTCATTTTCTTTCATTATAACTTTTATCTGTGGATTAGAAATAAACACCAAACATCAGATTTCCCTACTTCACTGCAGAACATCTGTTAGGCAGCGAATTCAGGTACCTGCCATTGTTTCACCAGGGTGTTTTTCTTTTAGACACAAACCTTAATTCTTTTGAAAATACAGGTACAACCAGCAAGTAGTGTTGGCAGTCCTGTGTTCAGATTTTCATCTCCAATTGTGAAATCTACTGAGGCGGAAGTGCTACCTCCGTTGTCTGTAAGTAAAATAAATAAAACTCATCCTTACCTTAAGCCTTTAGTAGAATATTGCAGAATAAAGCAGAATTGTCCCTAGTAATGGAGAAATGAATATATAGGTTTCTGACTTAAAATCTGTCAGCCAGTATGAATACCGAAAGTTTGAAGACTGGATTTCAGATTTTTATTTGAGTTTGAAATTTAGTTAAAGTTTCTTTGGTTTCAGAATCTGAAAAATCTCTCTTTTTCACAGCAGATTGGGTTTACATTTAGTGTTCCTGTTGTAAAATCAGCAGAGCTTTCTGGATCCAGCGATACACCAGTGACGTCCTTACTTACTCTAGGTAACAGAAATTTTAGCATTTCAAATCTGAATGCTGATTTTCTTTTTTGTATATTAAATAGTAAATCTGTCCTTTCAGAGCATATTAGCAATTCCAGGCAAAGTGTGTTTTCTGTGACAGATCTGCTTTTCACCAAATTATAATTATAAACTGCTGTAAACAAGGTAGAATTTTGAAGATTCTTATATAAGAAGCACGAAAGTTTGAAATTCTTGTTTCTAGCAAGTATGAATATATTTCAAGTGGATTTCTTTGTGAAAAGTGCTTTTTGTTTTTAAAGATACCACCACTGTAAACAGCACCAGCAATAAAAAGGAAGAAAAAGAAGAATATGATGGCCTCTCCAAGCCTGCAAAAGTCTTAAAGGAAGGAAGTGTGTTAGACATTCTAAAAAGCCCTGGTGAGATAATGAAATATTTTTTAAAAGATACTGAGAAAAACACGCTAGCATATATGTACATTGATTTAAAAAAAACAACAAACCACCACCTCAGCAACAAAAAAATCCACTTTGTGTCACGGTTAATGCACTGCTGTAGCATTTTCTTTAGTATTTCCATATTGGTGGTTCTTGTTTTCTTTTAAAACTGGCACCTTTAAATAAGAAATTGGCCTCTACCCAGTGCATTTTGGACAAAGATTATACATATCAATTGTTCTGTTGTCTTCATTTTTATTACTTAATTAATACTCAGTGTCTGTGGGGAAATACCATGTGGATGGTATCTCTGCTCCAAGTACCGACTGCTGTACAGCCACTAAAGTAGATGTGAATCATCTACTATGGCAGAAATAGCTTTAGAAATATGATTTGATTGGGCATGGTGTCTTGAAATGAAATTGGATTATTTCTAGTCCGTGACGGACAGTCAGCTTTCAGTACCTTTTGTTCACACTTGTATCTACCAGCAAAGATTTGTATTTAAAACTTTTGAGGAAATGAACAGTTAAATCAAGCTTTAAATAAACGTTCTGTTGTGTCCCAGTGCAGCATATGAAATTTCATCCCTTTAGATAAGATTTCCAGGGACTTCCTCTTGCAGTTAGTAGGAATGTATAGTTGTAACCACTGGCACTTGGTTTAAATTTATGCTGTCTAGTATCATAAGTAACTGGCATATAGCAAGGGTAGTGCCTTATTAGTAAGATCTCTTCCTGTTTATTTCTTTTCTAGGCTTCACGTCTGAGAAAACACACTCCTCTACATCTGCACAGCCTGTTACAAGCACAGTGGTCTATACAAGGCCTGCAATAAGTAGTTTTTCTGCAGGCAAAGACAGCCCTAAACAACCATCTTCGTTTTGGCAGTCTGACACGTATGACCCATGTCTGCAAAACAAACCCACAGATGGCAAATGCGTAACATGTCAAGCTGCTAAAACGTCAACAGTGGAGAGTACGAAACAGACAATAAGCTCCAGTCAGTGCGTCACCTCGAAGGCTGCAGTCCCTACAGCCGGGACATTGGGCTTTGAAGACAAATTTAAACCAGCACCCAACACGTGGGATTGTGATACCTGTCTGGTCCAGAACAAACCTGAAGCTACAAAATGTATAGCCTGTGAGACACCAAAGCCTGGAACAGGGGTGATGCCTGCTCTGACATTGCCAGTGGTCACAGACAGCTCAGTGACAGTGACATCCTCCTCCAGCAGCACTGACACAACAGTCACTCTGGGATTTGGAGACAAATTTAAGAAGCCAAAAGGCTCTTGGGACTGTTCAGTGTGCCTTGTATTAAATAAGGCAGAAGACAGCAAATGTGTAGCTTGTCAGTCTGAAAAACCAGGTGTGTTCTTCTCTTGTCTATCATTTCAATCTCAGCTTCTGTGCATTCTTTACACACTAAAACACATTGCGTATAAAAAATATTTTCAGCAGTATGGCTGTATGCCAGACAGGATGGATTAGTGCCTGTCTGCAGGAACGGTTACAGGCAGGTTTGAGGTCTCAGCCCAGATTCCAGCCTGTCACATGGATTGAACTGATTGTGAAATGTATTAGTACCGAGCTGAACCCCAAGCAAATATTCCCTGCTTTGCCACTGGTGAGGAAAGACGACTAAACTGGATGCCCTGATTAACTTAAACCCAATTTACTTATTTTTATTGGGGAAAACGTGAACTCCATAAAAAGAGTTAAAAATTACCGGGTTTTTTCTGTTTCAAAACATAAGTAGAAACAGCATTTACAGAACCTGGCCAAAAATGTCTCCACTCAGCATTTGTGTGTAATTGAGCCGAAGTATGAAGCCAGATTTCAAGACAGTGTAGTCTTCAGTCATCTTAAGCTAAAGCAAAGCTGTATGTTCAGCTGTGGAGGCCAGTGGTAGGTAGCATTCGAGAACGTGGGTGACCTTATTCTGGAAGGTCAGGTGGGCACCTCCTTCAGTGCAGCACTGGATGCAGTGTGGTGAGTGTATCGTTTTTAAAGCACAATTAATTATTTTTGTGTTCATTTTCATTGGCATTTAACATCATTTAATACACTATTATGTCAAAAAACACCTTTGCAAATATGTTTGGGGAGGGGGGAAAAAAAAATCCAAGATGGACTAGATTGTGAGTTTGTAATCATTCTGTACAGTAAGAGTGAAATTTCTTCAGATAAGATAATGCATTCCAGAGGGAGCTTATTCTCATGGACTTTCAGCCTCAGAGTGATCAGCTGGCACTTTTGTCTGAGACTGTAGCCATTACAAGGAGGAATTTTGGAAATGTGGGAGGTTTGCCATGACCATCATGGTACAAAGACTTGCACAGTTACATTACATCTGCCAAGGGGAAGAGTGAGGCAAGTGAAATGGGAGGACAAAAATGTTCTGGATGTGCTGTGGAAGAGAAAACCCATTCCTGTCTTTACTGTTTTGAATTTGAGGCATTATCCTCTGCCTCTCTCTTAAGTGCCACCCTCAGTGGCTTAAAACTGTAGGTGGACGTGATGATTATGTGATGCTTTTGTGCCTTCTGCATGTCCACTTCAGTCCCCGTACTTATAGAGCTGAAGTTTTCTGTTGGGGTACAGCATCACATGACATCTCTTCTTTTACCAGGAAGAAAAATCAGAAGGCAAACGTTGTCTTTTGGGCTTTTTTATGGAGAATTCTGCTGTTGTTGAAGACAGTGTAGCTTGTAGTGAGCACAGAGTTGTGGGTTTGGAAGCTTTGAGTTCCCCTTGTTGGTTGGTTTTTTTTTTTTTTGTTGTTGTTGTCACAATGTAGTTTTCAACATGTCTGTCTTTGGGATTTGGCAATGAATCATTCTGGTAAATTCTCAGCCTAACGTCAGTTGACAGTGACAGTTGACACTCATTAACTTGAGTGATGCTGACTTGGACTGTGGGTTACTCATGTCACTGGAAATTCTTTTAGTAGTTTTAGTTGAGTACAGTACCTTTAATTTACATCTGAAATAGGCTATGTTACTGTATTGTATGACCTGCTATTGCTGTTTAAACGTCATTGGTTTAATTTGTGCTTAAAATCATACATAGATTATAAAGAAGAATCTAGGTGTTTCTGTTGTTCAGATTCTTGGATTGAGTTTGACTGAAATTAACTTGTAGTTTAATTATTTTTTTTTTATTGTTGTACACTTTGTAATTTAATGAGCATTTAAGAGTTTCTCTAAAAGTTCATATTAACTTTATCATTTAATTAAGCAGAATGATTAACTATCTTGCTTATTTCTCAGGGAGTTCAGTGCCTGTGACCAGTAGCAGTGTTTCTACATTTTCTGCTCCTTCAGGAGGATTTCTGGATTTAGAAAAATTCAAGAAACCCGAAGGAAGCTGGGATTGTGAGGTCTGCTTGGTCCAAAACAAAGCAGAAGCCACAAAATGTGCAGCCTGTGAAAGTGCAAAGCCAGGCACCAAAGCAGAGCTCAAAGGTAATACTTAATGAGTAAAAACAAGGGTGTTCATTCTGCAATTTATTTTTTCTTTTGTGTTTTTTTTTTTTTTTAAGTACAATTATTTTTCCTGTGAGATATGGCAAAATTGCTCATTTTTCCTCTAGGAATATTGCTTACGTCAGAGGTAGTGTGCCTGTGTTTCCACACCCTTTCCCCAGAAAAAGATTACGCTTTTTAGAGAAAAGCTTGTATTAATGACATTGCTGTTCCTTACCAGCCTTATGTGTTGTTAGTGTGGAGTTTAGAAAAGCATGATCTTTCAAACAAGCTAGCAGTGAAGTTTTCAAAGCCAAGTGGCAGATAGAAGAATTCCATTTGCAAAAAGGTGTATGGAGAGAGAAAGTGTGGAGGTTTTTTTACTTGTTTTGTGCTTTGTTTTCGGGGGTTTTTTACCAGTTTTGACAATGGAAGTTCAGGACTAGAATCCCAGCCATGTAGCTAAAGCCTTACATGATTTGCATGATACATTGCAAACTTAACATTATTACTTCTTTCTGCAGGTTTTGGTACTCCTACTGTGTCCACAAATGCTGCAATGCCATCATTTACATTTGGTGTCCAGTCGTCCTCCTCTGAATCTTCACATACATTAGGTAGCACAGGAAATTTTAAATTTGGAGAACAAGGGAGCTTCAAGTTTGGCGTTGCATCGGAACCTGCATCCTCCAACACTGTGACTGGGGGTTTTAAGTTTCCTACTGGTTCAGGGGACTTCAAATTTGGAGTTTCTTCCTCAGACTCTAAATCAGAAGACAGTAAAAAAGAAGGTAAAAGTAATAGTTTTACCTTTGGACTTCCATCTGCAAGCAGTCAGGCTCCTTCAACGTTTCAGTTTGGGACAGCGAGCCTGGGACAGCAGGAAAAGAAAGAGGAACCAGTTTTAGGAGGCTTTGGTTTTGGCACGAGTTCTACTTCTTCCGTAGCTACCAGTGAGAATAAAACCGGAGTCAGTGGCTTCACTTTTGGAACTGTGGCAGAAAAGGAGGTAGCATCACCTGCTCTTGCATTTAAGAAGTCAGATGAGAAAAAGGATGACACTCTTTCAACGAAGGGAGGCTTCTCTTTTGGCAACGTGGAGTCTGCGCCTGCCTCACAGTTTGTTTTGGGAAGGACGGAAGAGAAACAGGACTTGGTCACTTCTGCTGCTCCATTAGCATTTGGAAAGAAAGCTGACAATGAAGAGTTAAAGGCACAACCTATCTTTTCAGCTGGGACGGCTGAGCACACCAAAGAGGAGAGCACAGCAAAACCTATATTCAACTTTAGTTTCGTCAAACCATCGGAGAAGGAAACCGATCAGGCAAAGCCGTCTTTTGCATTTGGGGCACAAACCAGTACTTCAGGTAGACAGAACATCTTTTGTCTTCACTTGTCTGCTTGTGTCCATCAAACAATTCCTCTGAAGCCATACTGGTCATAATCTATGGGATTAGATATATTTATGCGCTAGAGCTTCAGAAATACCTGCAGTCCATCTTTAGATCTGGTTGTTGTTGTGTAGACAATATGTAGCAAGTCTTAGAGTTCAATGAGTTTTAACACCAGATTTAGCCAAAAGAATTGCCACACCTTAAGGAACCTGTATTGCTTCTCATTTGAGCATAGAAGCTGTATTGTTTCAGTGGTGAGAGCACAGTGGTGATAAAATCTATAGTATGGTGCAGTATAGGGGCCTCATACTCGCATTGTTTTTCATAATGAAAGGGGATAGGAGAGGGGAATATCTTATTCCCATGGACTTGGAGCTATGCTGCAGGATGTAATGCTGTTTCTCTACTGCTACAAAGGTATAAAAATCACTTCATCGATACTACACAGTTTTGTGTTCCTTTAATTTGTTGAAAGTCTGCAGTGGAGGATTACAGTTCTGGTGATCACTGTGTGGAAAAATTCTGGTTGTTAAAAATTCCATTTGCATGACTTACCAACTGTGTTTTAGAGAACAGAATTAGTTTCTAACTTCTGAAGTGATATGGAAAAGGACATCAGTAAGTAACCCTGAATAAAAGCAATAGATAGGGTTATACTGGTTTTAATCACAGTATTCTTAGGTTGAACTGGTACTGAACAGACAGGTTTTTGGAGGATTGGCTTTGTGGGAGGGGAGACAAGTGGGTGATTTTGAAGTTGGGTTTTATTGTTTGTTTTTTTACCTGCCAGGTAAAGTTCTGAAGTTTGGTTTATTTATGGAAATTTGATGAAGCACCTTGTGCAAAAAGGGAATTTTAACAAGCATTCTGAAGAATGGTGGAGTCACCTTAAAAATGGTGTAGATGAAAAGGGGCCATAACTGCTGGGAAAAAGATAGTAGGAAATTGAAAACAAGTTCACAAATTAAGGAGAACTAGACCAGCAGCTTAGGGAAAGCTGAAGAGCGACTGACTTTAAAAGACAGCTCTATTCTAAGTGTGTAAAACTGCACTCAGTACTTTCTAACAATGGTCTTAATGGACAGTTGTTCTCTGTTGCTCTTAAAAAGTAAGTCTTGCAGGTGCTTAAGTACAATGTACAAAGTAGAACTTAAGCTGGAAGAGTTAGGCTGGAGGATGGTAAGCTTTGCTTGGCTTGAAGCTTTAGGCATTGCGCTATATTTTCAAAGAAGCTACAAATGCAAATGCGTCACTGTGTTTTTCAATACTTCATTGAGCAACACCATAAAACTGTTACAGGTGATTGATGTTGATCTGAAATATATTTTTGTTTGGAGAGTTCAGAAGTCCTGCTTAATGTTGGTTGGTTCAGGTAACAACAGCCAATGCCTTGTGTTTGTAACCAGTGAAGTTTGTAACCTCGACTGCAGTGGTATCTGTGTTCTTCACAATTCTTCCATTCCTTTAATTGTGGATGGCAGCAATTAGCATGTTAAATCTGGATCTTAGCTGGGCTTGTTGTTTAGGTGTCATTCAGGATTGCTCTTTGTATGGTGATTGAACAGGAATCTATCTGCTGTACTTTGGCACTTCTGTGGTGGTTTATGTACTGTTCTTCCTTTCAGATCAAGGAGCAGCAAAGCCATCTTTCAGTTTCTTGAGCTCAAGTTCCTCCAGCACAGTCGTACCCACCACTTCAGCCAACAGCAGCAGCGTGTTTGGCAGTGCCATCTCTTCCTCAAATCCTCAGCCAGTTCCCGCTCCCTTCGTGTTTGGACAACCCAGCAACACTGTGAGCAGCTCTGTTTTTGGCAATTCTGCAGAATCTACAGCATCTCAGTCATTTGGCTTCTCTCAAGAAAACAAACCAGCAACCACATCTTCCAGCACCGGCACGGCTCTTGGTTCATTTCTCTTTGGTTCGGGAGCCAGCAGTACCAACGCGGCAGGTTCAGGCTTTACTTTTGGAGCCACAACCACATCAAGTTCAACAGGTACCTGTTAAATAGATGCTCTTCTCATTTTGCCATTATGTAGTAGAGCTAGGAAATAGTGTTTCATGAATATTTTACTTTAGAGAAGGTGTAGGCCAAATGCAGGGAAGTAGAGAAAAATATCGAGTATTTATAGTCAACAATATAAACTGGGGCTTGGTGTTTCAGCGTCTGGGAAATACAGTTTGAAAATGAACTGGCAGCAGAGTTGTTTTATGCAAATCCTTTGCTGGATTGCTGGATTTCAATTTGTATAGGAGCTTTTCACCGTGAGAATGATAGTTTCTTTCTTCTCGCTATCAGTCCAGTGCTTACAGTTAGAAATCAAGGAGTTACAACTTCCCTGATTTTTCTCTTCCATACTTCAAACTCTCAACTGTTGTAAATAATGTTGAGGTTTGCAAAATTCTTCCTTCACAAGTATATATAAACACAGTGCTTCTACATGCAATTGCTGCTGCTTAAGGTTTGGTTTCTAATAAGCGTTATGGCCAGGATTTGTTAATTTTCTAGCAATTTAGAGAAGAGAGATATAAAAACCTATGAAAGTTTCTTCACCTTTTATGTTTGTTACCCCACTGCGTGAATTCAGCAGTACAACACAGGACTGAATCTGCCCAATCATCTGTATTCTGGGTAGCCTCTCAGTATGCTGGGAATAAGATTGAACCTGCGAGGAAGAGACTTCATCTAGTTTGATCTGATTGACAGAAATGAAATTTGCACACTTTTTTGTGTATCAGAAACAGAGAGAAAACAGTCCTAAGTTGTAACCACCAGCAAATCAATCTAACCTGCTTGCAAATCAGGAACTTAGAGTGTCATTTTGTTAGTGACACCGTATTTCAAACACCTTCACAGAGGTTGGGGTTTTTTTAATGCAGAAGCCTGCATTAACTTTTAGGATATATCTGTTTTTCATCTTGGCAAGAAAAACAGTCAGGCATTCCAAGTTATGGTGCCATAGAGGCTATTCTCTGTTGCATGAAGGCTGCTTAAATTGCACAAATAGTGCTGTTTCTGCATTGCAGATCTGCTGTGTAGGTTCAGACTCACAGTTCAGTCACCTGTTTTCGTTGCGTTACTTCTGCTGGCCGTGCGGAACCGAAGCAGCTAAACAAATGAGCCCGTTGTCTCTTGATGTTACGTAGAGAATTGCTCTGCTAAACTGAGTTTTTTGAGTATGGAGAGATCACTGCAAGTTTGATCTGCCCCCCCGCCCCAGTTGGGCAGAGAGGGGTGCGGTCGCTGACAAGAAAGATTCATGTTCTCCTGATCCTTACAGATCAGGAGCTATATTTTGCACGTTTGAAAAATACAATTTGAATGAGTATTCTCTGTGTGTGATATAAAGAGCTTTTAGTAAATACAAATTAAAATGTACTGTTTGTGGGAATCCTTTTTTAGAACATCAAGGCAGTAACCTGAGTCTAGACAGCCAATGTGTTGGAGACTTAATTTTGTCTGACTGATAAACGTGATGTTTCTCACATAATTTGCAAGAAAAGGTGCAATTTCTGTTACGGGTGCTGCAGTAGTTGTTTTATATAGGTTGAACCATTTTCAACCATTAGGTTGAAATTCAGGTGAGTATTCAGCTACCAGACTTGGGAAAGATGAGTTTTTATAACCTTTGTTTCTAGATTAATTCTTAAAAAAAACCCCTGCGTATGCTGACATGTCTCTTCTGTTCCCCGAGGGTCATCCTCTTCCTTTCTGTTTGGCTCGGGGCCTCCAGCGCCGGCTGCCGGCCCAGCCTTTGGCGCCAGCCAGCCACCAGCATTTGGCCAGAGCCAAGGCTCCGGCCAGCCCAGCGCTCCAAGTTTCGGATCGCTGTCGACAACGCTGTTTTCAGCTGGCGCCCAGCCTGCTCCTCCTGCCTTCGGCTCGGTGACCAGCAGCACCCAGCCCTCTGTCTTCGGACAGCAAGCCACCCAACAGCCAGGGTTTGGTTCTGGTACCCCCAGCGCTGGTGAGTGCCAACCTTCCTCTTCCCTTTTGGTCTCAAAGATTGTTTTTTTATTAATTTCTTCATGAAGTGCACCTTAAATTATGCAGAGAAAGACAACTTCTGCCTTGCGCACATATTAAGTATAAGAATTGCCCTCCATAAAAATAATGGGGACAGGGTTAAGTCGTTTGTGTGTCACTCCTGGCTGTGGAGGATGTGCCATAGCTGTGCCAGCTTCACAGTGAGCCTTCTCCCCAGGAGACTGAGCAGACGTGGAGGGTTCAACCCTACTGCTAAACCCTGGGCTTTCTTTTCTCAAGGCATCTAGTGATCGAAAGGATGTTAAAAACCATGGAGTATTAACTGTAAGATTGTACAAATCAGAACGGCAGAAGCACTGCAAAACTACTGCTTCTGGATTTGTTAGAGTAGGTCTTAGTTAACAGCTTTTGGCAATTTATTTGGATTGGGAGCTTTATTGTGTTAAGAATAAAGTCAGAATTACTTGTAAGCATTTATGGGTTAGAAGTTTTTTTAAAGGTCTTTTTACTGATGAAGTATAAAATATGGTGGGAAGGGGGCAGAGAATGATCCTTATAATTTAAGTGTAAGAAAGAAATATTCCATGCTAGTAATTATCAAAAAACACACTGCCAGAACGTATGTATTTGATCTCATCAAATTAAATACTTAAAGGGAAAAGTATTATTCTTTTCCTCTCAGAAGTTTTACCTCCAGAAGTTTAGCCTCTGTTAAAAGTAACTGACATTTTTGTACTAGCCAGTAGATTAGCTGGCACACCACGGTACTCAGTCAGTCTTTTATTAATAAGGTAGCAGTTTAAAGATAAAAATCTCCCTGGATTGTCCGTGTTGCTTATCAGTGACTTTGATGGTAAGCATTATTTTTTAAGATGAGTTGCTGTGTTAGCACATTAAATCAAAGGGACCCCCCAGATCGACTGCATGAACACAAAGAAGTTTACTTCAATATAAATCTACATGATTCCATACTATAATTTAAGACCTTATTAATAAACTTCACTATGCACAGGTATGAACTTAAGGGTGGTACAGAAGTCAGCAAACAATTTATCAGTGTGCCAGCAGTGTTACTTTAGGACTCCCTTTCTGATTCCCTATTAAACTAAGCTGAATTCTTCTCTGTCCTGTTCCTGCAGTAACCTGGCACTTCTGGTGCACACCCACACACAGACACACACACCTGATAGTTCTGTCATCCTGACAAAAAAATGATTAAAGGTAGAGGGAAGAACATGAGGATTTTGCTGGGAAGGATGAATTCAAATGCCAACTTTCTCACTCCCTTCTGCTTCCACCCCATCTTCCCAGGTTCCGTATTCCAGTTTGGAAGTAATACTTCTAATTTCAACTTTCCAAATAACCCCGGCGTATTTACTTTTGGTGCAAATACTCCCGCACCGGCAGCACCGGCACAGCCTTCTGGCTCTTCAGGATTTTCCTTCAGCCAGCCTCCACCATTTATAGTGGGGTAAGAGACCGTATCCGAATTTCACTTGAGCTTGGGTAATATCAGTGGACGGTGTTCAGCCTCTACTGCTGTTAAATTGTGAGGTGTTCAGATGAACCTTGGAGTCTGAAACTAAAGTGGGCACCCTTCCTTGCATTAGCCTGACTGGCTAACTAAGCAACGGGGTCTTTAAAGGAGCCCAGCTGTCAGAAATACCACACATCAACGTATGTGAAATTGTCTCGTTCTCAAAAGGTAAGATCCCTATCTAGCCGTTATGCTGCTACTTACCTTCTGAATAAGAGAGATTTTAATTGCTTTTGGTTTCTAGAACTCTCTTCCTCTTGTTCATCATATGCCACTTGTTGCCAGCTGGTAATTAGTGAGACAAGACTATGAAAGAGTTGTTCTGGAATATCTACTCAGTGCTGCTACTCAATTTTCAGCTACACTGTCCTGAACTCTGAACTACTGATTTCTTTTGATAGGACTAATGGAAAAAATGTTTTCTCTGCCTCTGGATCTTCAGTTTCTGGTCGGAAGATAAAGACTGCTGTTAGACGTAGAAAATAATCGCCCCGTTGGTCAAGCGAGTTTGGGAGCAGCTACTACCCTGCATTGTTCAGTTGGGATTGTACCTCATGCTGGGTTAGCTGACGTCAGATCTGCCTAACGGAGTAGAAACCTCTGCTGCCCTTTCCTTCCCTTCCCCCTCCCCGGTTAGTTTTTTTTTGTTTGGTTTTTTTTTTTTTTTTTTGGTAACGAATAGAGTTGGCGACTGGGCCGTTCTCAAGCAAAACTTATTTTAGACTCCAGCAAGTTCCTTCTTTCACTGACTCGGCATGGTCTGGCTGTAGCCGTTGAGTAGAGCCTGCACAGTGAATGGCTTGTACAATACCTCTTCATCTGCACCACTACGTGCGCTCATCTGCGTTTACTGACGCCTCGAAATTGTAATTATATCAGCGAGGGATGCTGTATAGAGTAGAGAATGTTGATAACGAATGATTTCTATGCTGAGTTTGTGCTGGTGTATGTGTGAAGTGAGTGAGTTTGGGTGTATCGTGCACTAAAATTTTCTGATAGAGGAAGACTGATTAAAGGATGATCCATGCTAAGGACTTGTTAGATCTGTAGTTCTTCATTTAATAATTATATGCTATTTCTATATTTTCATTCTTACAGCCCTTTATCACCTGTCTCGCCTTTGTTATTTTATTATGAAACATGTGTAAATACAATTTTGTTTCTCTATGTACTTTTTTGGCATAACAAATCTGTGAAATTGAAATTTTAATTTTGTGTGTTACGGCCATTTTTGTTTAGTATTGTCTCAGATTTTATGTAAATCCCATTATTCAAAGTTGCCTAAATCCATTTAGAAAATCTTTAAAATTGGGAATTCTTAAAGTAAGTTTATTGGCTTTTCTGATCCATTTTTGTTTGGACCAAAAACCAGTATTGTACAAAGTATTAAGTATATATTTTTATATTTACTGAAATGGACTGTGGTGACTTTGGATAATAAGGAAAAGTTTAATATTAAAGCCATGTTTATTACAGTATAATTAACATGTTAAACCATGGAATAAATGCCATCAATAAAAACTATGAAACATTGTGTGGCAGTTTTAACTCTCTGTCTTGTGCAGTGAGAGCTGCACCTGCCTTCACAATGTGCTCAACCTGAGTGACGCCACGTGTGTTCTCCAACCTCCACTTCTTCAGTGACACCAAGGCTGATTTTAGAGGATCTTAAATCAGTTAGAGGTTCCCTGTTAGGAAGGAGAGTTTTAGTGTAGGTTTAAGCTTGGAGCCGTAGGTCAGCTGTCTAGTTGCAATGGCTACAGTTAATTTTTAAAGAGCTATTTTTTTTTAAAAATAGTACACCTAATTGTAAATGAGTAATTTGGGTTTTTTCCACTTCTGTAGCAGTTAAAAGGAGCTTCTTAGAGAACAGACGTTGCTCAAGTAAAATGAGAGGAAATGCTCCTGTTCGTTTGGGAACCGCAGCTGAACTTTTACTAAACCACAGCATTTGGTTGATGGTGGCGATCTGATGGCTTGCTACAGCTAGAACTGAAAGGAACCTGCGTAAGCTCCACAAGCTTTAAAGTGTCTTCAGAGCTTTTGCTGAGGTCTTTTTGCTGGTACTTCTGCCCTTCATGCCAGTGCTGCTGGGATGCAGCCACAGGTGCTGGTGGTACAACATGAGAGGAGGACAAAGGCTAACTTTTGTTTTGTTTTCCTGGGAGTCTTACGTGGGTAGAGCTCCAGTCGCTATTGCTGTAAGTAGAAAATAGACAGCAACTAGTCTCTAAAAGCCCAGGTGTAAACTGCCATTCAGACACCATTGCTGTGGAGGGATTATATGCAGTTACGTGTTTCCAGGTATCTGAATCTGAAAAATGCCACACATTTCACTTCTTTTCCTTAGCTCTATCACTTGCCGAGTTCTCATCCTACAAACAGAGACAAACTAAAAGCTAGCATTTACAACAGCATCACATGTATGTATTTCCAGGGACAGGCTCTGTGCTCTTGAATTGTAATTTTCTTCTTTATGTGCTGTGGAAGGAGGGGCTGGTATTTTTCTACCGAGTAAGAGATACTTTTCCTGACACCTGAATTGGCAGCAATAAAATTTTAGCCCCTGGCGTTGCTTTTCCCTTCCTCCCCATCTTGAATCCTAGTTTCTAGGTCACTGCTACAGTAAATAGAACAAAAAGTTCTTTATATACTCACGCTGAAATTGTAAATAGGCAGCACTCACCCTGGAAGGGACTTCAGTTAGTTGTGACAGCTTTAGCTTGTCAGGCTGACTGCCACGCCTGAACTTCTAACTTCAGTGCTTAAGTCAACAGTGCAATTCTTTGAAAGACCCGTTCAGCGATAGCCCTAAAGTTCTGTTTCAGCTAAATGCCTTCAAGCGGTCTAACAACCTCAAAAGGGCTTTATTCAGACCTCCCAAAACATCACTCTAAATGAAGATGAGAACGCATGCACCGAACGTGATGTTAATAAACAGAACAACAACACTTATCAAACTAAAACATTGCAGAATATCACCCAAGTTACTGATTAATTTGTTTCCCCAGAAGACAAGAGAGAGACCCAAGCTCTCAAACATTTCTATTGTCAACCTCCAAAACCAAAGGTAGGGCGAGAACTTCAGCCACAGAATTGGCACGGTTATGCTTAGGGAAGAACACACAAAAACTGGGCTCTAGAGAATTCCAAACTCTTACTCAAATTTTAATAAAACATTAACATTGTTGCTTATATTCTTTTTCCAAGATACTAATAACGTAAGAATAAACAAATTATCAAAGCTATGTAATCATGCAAAATACTAGGCTTCTTTATTAAGTATTTAAGTTATTCTGAATATACAAACAATTAGCCAGAATTATAAAGTGAAAATAACCAGTATTTGTACTTCCGTAGATTTACACCCATAACACATTTCAGTTAATGTTTTCTGCATGCTCCTGAAACACACTCGGTTGTTTTGCTTGGCATTATATGCAAGAATTAGACAAGTGCTTTCACTCTGAAGAGAAGCAAAAAAGTTACCTTCCTTTAGCACGACCTGTGCTGCTCCCAGCTCCAGAATTATTTACAGACGCCAAGTCAGTAACACAGCCGTGTAACATACTCTTCCCAGCCAAAAAGCAGCTCTTATTTCACCCTCTTTATTTGCTCTGACACGTGAAATAAGTGACAATGCTTAAGACGGTCATGCAAAAAACTTTTCACATCAATGTTCTGATAAAATACTTAAAAGAGGTGAGGGGAATATGATCTGTGAAGCAATAATAAGGGACGTGATAAACACTGCTCGTTTCTTTCTACACACGTGGCAACTTAATTAACGTTATTTGCCCTACTGTCTAATACTGCAGTTCTCTTCCCCTCAGAGTTCATCATACGACTTAAGCAACTTCTTGGAAAACAACTTGATTTTTCTAGTTACCTGCCAACATCCCAAACTGTAGGAGTGACATTTTTTTTTATGGTGGAATATTTCTAGGTTTCTGCTTTCCACAGCCTGACGAAGAGAAGAGCCTCCTTTCTGCAGTTCGTGCAGCCACTTTCCTTTGTGCCAATCGAAGGTTAATACTTCCAGGTTTAAGATGTACTCTTTCTCCCAAACTTCTTTGGCATTTATGAAAACTCCAATACTCTGAAGAAAGCTGCTGGCATCATACCGGAGTGAAACATTTTCTTCGGCTTCTGAATCAGTTCCCATTTCATTTCGGCAAGAGATTCTGACAGACACCTCAATTTCAGTTTTGGGGTAGGTCTTTGTTCACTGGGGGTGGGAGGGGATGTTCAAAACCAGTCTGGAAATCTCAAGCTTTTGGTATCATCTGACTCCGTTTCTTCTTACCACAATAGTCCCCGCTACAATATCATAGGCTGTTCTGTTATGCTGGAAAAACAGCAGTGTAATAAACGCAGGAAAAAATGAAGCAATAGAAAAATTCTTGATCAAGGCTCGTATTGTGGACCTGAAAGGAGAAGAAAACATTCAGTGCCTTACGCTCACTTTGCTGGTTACTAGGAAAGTAGGTAGTTTACTTTGAAGTTTTGATTTTTCTGCTGTGCAAAACTATCTCCACAGTTCAGAGGAGATTATTTTATCAGCTAACCTGGAAAAGGTTCACATGATTGAATAATCGCTATTTTATTCTTAGATTGTGGGATCTAACAATAGCTCTTGCAATCTAATTATTGCGAAGGCCACTAATAAAGCAACGGTGTATTTCCTTCCAAATCTCATGCTTCCCACACTATTAACCTGGAAGCAACAGGACTGAGCCAAGAGCACTTACGTTGTCATACTGACATTAGAGGACGGGATGACTAACACGCGGCTGGGCGCGATAAGTACAGATGTGTCACACGTCACAACTCGCAGTCCAAGCAAGAATTTCCCTGGGGTCGCTCCACCTGCTCCCCAAATACAGATTATCTGCAAAAGAGAAGTTAGAAAAGTTATTTCAATTCCACACGAGACCACGTTGTTGACCAGTCAAGCAAACTTGGTTTTCATCAAAACTATGTGAATGCCACAAGCTTCAACACAATACAAAATACTGTAAAAAGGATTTACTTTATAGGCCAATGGTGGCAGATTTTTTATCAACATTTATTCAACAACCGGCAACTATTAATTATAGCAGTTAATGTTTATGAGTAGTTACCTCATAGAAGCAGACTAATAACCTGTAGATGATATGTTTAATGTTAATGTTAATGTTAATGAGTATTACCTCGTAGAAGCAGACTAATAACCTGTAGATGAGAGCGACTACCATCATTTTCTGCAAATCTTCCATGGACGTATCTTCATCGATCTCTTCTATTATGTAATGCATGGCGAATTTAGAGATGTCCCTGTACAAAATAAGACCAAACTTTAAAAACCAGCTTTCTCCCAGTACCAATGTCACCCCTTTAATACTAGAATTCAGTCCTTCAGGTCTGCTATTAGTGGGGGAAAAAAAAAAAAAAAAGCTCCTTGGCTTCCCCAATACTAAACAAGCCATTAAAATTCAGAACACTAGGCTTCCTTCAGAGCTGCTGCCTACTTTGTTTTGTCTTTTTCATTAAGAAAAGATCATTCTTTATCACCACTTCTGCACAACGGTGTCCTGGGGTAGTGAGCTGCAAAATTGTTCTGAGAATTCCCACACATAAACAAGAGATTCTGCGTGTGATCATCTAACTCTTGTATAAATGGAAGCCATCCAAGTCTCTTTCTTACAGGAACTCCCAAGGAGAAAGAAACTATGGCACACTTCTCCCTACAGGGAAGGAAGACCTATCCTCCTTTGCATGATGATCAGGGCTCCTCATTCTCAGCAGTCTTTACTGCTCACCGTACTCTTCCAGAGACAGGCACCTCGGCACACAAGAGGACGTTTTTAACGTAAAGCAACTGAAACCTTCAGCTGTTTACCCCAACAAAGACAGCAAAGCACCAATTTGGTGTCTTTTCTTGTATATTTTCACAAGATAAACCCTACAGATTTAACATTCTTACCCGATACCTGGAATGGACATAGCTGCAACATGTATTTAGGCAAGGACTGTTATGATCGGGTTTGTGACCACCCGAGGAACCTGAACATACACAGGTCTATGGGACCTAATGAGATGCAGCCGAGAGTCCTGAGGGAACTGGCTGATGTAGTAGCCAAGCCACTCTCCGTGATATTTGGAAAGTCATGGCAGTCGCATGAAGTCTCCAGTGACTAGAAAAAGGGAAACACTGCACCCACTTTTAGACAGGGTAGTAAGGAGGACCCTGGGAACTACCAACCTGTCAGCCTCACCTCTGTGCCTGGGAAGATTGTGGAACAGATCCTCCTAGAAGCCATGCTGTGGAACATGGAGGAGAGAGAGCTGATTCGAGACAGCCAGCATGGCTTCACCAAGGGTGAGTCCTGCCTGACCAACTTAGTGGCATTCTGTGATAGTGACTACATCAGTGGACACGGGTAGAGCTATAAATGTCATCTATGTGACTTCTGTAAGACCTCTGACACAATGCCCCAGAACATCCTTCTCTCTAAATCGAAGAGAGAGGGATTTAATGGGTGGACTGTTTGATGGATGAGGAATTGGTCACATCCACAGGGCAGTGGTCAATGGCTCAATGTCTACTCGGAGATCAGTGACGAGTGGTGTCCCTCAGGAGTCACTACTGGGACCAGTATTGTTTAATATCTTCATCAATGACAAAGACACTGGGATTGAGTGCACCCTCAGCAAGTTTGCAGATGACAGCAAACCAAGTAGTGCAGTTGATACACCTGAGGGACAGGATGCCATCCAGACAGATCTGGACAAGATCAAGAAATGGGCCCATGTGAACCTCATGAGGCTCAGCAAGGCCAAGTTCTGCACCTGGTCTGGGGCATACCCTGGTATCAAATACAGGGTGGGGTATGTAGGGATTGAGAGCAGCCTTGCAGAGGACTTGGGGGTACTGGTGGATGAAAAGCTGAACATGAGCCAACAATGTACACTCACAGCTGCAAAGGCCAACTGCATCCTGGGCTGCATCAAAAGGAGCATGGCCAGCAGGTCAAGGGAGCCCCTCTACTCTGCTCTGGTGAGACTTCACCTGGAGTACTGCATCTAGCTCTGGGGCCCTCAACACAGGAAGGACATGGACCTGTTGGAGTGGGTCCAGAGGAGGGTCACAAAAACAACCAGAGGAACACTGAGAGAGATGGGGTTGTTCAGTCCGAAGAAGAGAAGGCTCCAGGGGAACCCAACTGCAGCCTTTCAGTACTTAAAGGGGGCTTATAAGAAAGATGGAGACAGACTTTTTAGCTGGGCCTATTGTAATAGGACAAGAGGTAATGGTTTTTAACTAAAACAGGGTAGATTTAGACTAGATAGAAGGAAGAAATTCTTTACTCTGAGGGTGGTGAGACACTGGAACAGGTTGCCCAGAGAGGTGGTAGATGATCCATCCCTGGAAACATTCAAGATCAGGTTGGACAGGGATTTGTGCAACCTGACCTAGTTGAACACATCCCTGCTCACTGCAGGGGGCTGGAGTAGATGACCCTTTAAGGTCTCTTCTAACCCCAACTATTCTGTGCTTTTCACTCACACATCTAAGAGAGATCTACTACTGCATAGAAATGTGCAGTCCCACTTCAAACCAGTCCATCTATATCTGTACTACTTGCCCTCCTTTTTATTCAGACTTAAGGATTGAAAAAAATATGGAATTAATAAAATAGTGTGGCACAGTCTGCATTTCCCTTCAATACAACCTCGGCCTGAAGTCTCTGTCCTGAGCCTGTGAGGACCTATTTTTTCATGACAACTCCTCAGCCTGACCTCATCCACACCACATCCCGCTAGCAAATCTTTCTCTGAAGTTACTTGAGAGCAACTTACCGGCTTTTGCAAAAGTAGTAATATTGAATATATTGTAAATTAATTGAAAAATATTCTCTCTTCCATTATCTTCCCTACTTTACAGAAAAATTATACATATAGTTGTAGCTGTTCCCCATCTTTTCAGTACTTAATTTTGTATCATTGTCAGGCTACTTAAAACACGACGGAAATACAAGCTGTCAGGTTAGAGTTTGAGGTTTTGGCAACTAAACAGGGCTGAGAGTTTGGCATTTTAATTGCATGCTTATCTGAACAAAAACCACCGATCATTTACATTGACATATTTATTGTTTTGGATTTGACTCTCTTCCACACACCTTTCAAGCAGCAGTCTAAGGTGTCTGAAAGATGTTATCTGCATAGTATCAGCTTACAGTCAGTCAACATTTGGAAGGTTCTTTAGCAGAAAACCTGGATTCTGAAATGTGTTTGTACAGTAACTGACTGCACCAAGCTCTTATCTTCTAATCAGGCTGAAATACTTGATTACACCAACCCAAAGCAGAGGAACTAAATGAGCTACAGAATAACATACCCACAGTTAAAGAAGCAGATAAAAAAAGAAACAGTCTTTGAGGTAAATGATTACATCTGAATATCAAGCATGAAAAAAAGAATCTTTCAGTCTAGTGTATAGTTGATACACGTGATGCTTAACGATACTTTTTTAAGAAATCCAACTTATGCCCAGTAAAGACTGCAGCATGGCAGCACTCCTAGCAATCAGGCTGTATTTTAAAAGTACATGCATATCTGACACGCAGAATCTGAAATAATTTTTTGTTATCATCACAAATCTAAAAGACAGCACCACAGGAGATGCTATGAAGAAAATTAACTCCATCCCAGCCAGATCCAGTACATTTTTAAAGGCTGTTTAAAAAACAAATTTGTCAATGTTTTTTCTTCAAAATTCTGAGAGGACTTTTTAAAAATCTTGCTATTGCCTCCCAAAAATAAAACCACAAGTCTCAGCTATCCTTAGTAAGGAGTTTGTGAGCCTATGAAGACACCTGTACAATTTTTTTTCGGTCAGCTGACCCAAAATCAGAAAGTATTTAAAAGGAGGTCAACTCAGCAGTGCTTTTTCCTCAACTTTTGACAGTTACTAAGTGCCAGCATATGCATAAGCATACCATATATACATCATGACACCTCAAAGAGCATGAGAGCTTAAAGCCGTATATAATAAAGCTTTAAATTGTTCAACTTACTTTATTCCACTGAGGTGCATAATACTTAAAACAATGGTTGCCTTTATAAAGAACAGAATAAAAAAGTCCACCATCTCTGCTATGAACCTGTGTGCCAGCGAAGGGATAATGAACTCCCGACCTGTAACAGAAATAGTTAACGTTACCCAGATTTTACTGCACTAACAAAGTTAACATTATCATCTGAAGAACGTTTCACATTAACCTCACTGCAAGAACATTATCAAGATCTTGATCTCAGCTCATATCTTCAAGAGAACTTCTGAAAGCGTATGAGTAAAAAGTGATCTGAATTATTTAAATCAAGTTATAAGAAAGTTCTTAAATCAAACTCCTTCAGAACTCTGAGTCTGCTCATAAGTAGGACAAGCAAAATCTCACCCCGTTAAAGAACCAAAGTACTGCAAAGATGTATCAATGTTTGTGTTTTATCATTCAGAACAGCTTCACAGAAACAGATTTCAGTAAATCTGAGAGTTTAGATAAAAGGAAAATTAAATTTTAGATCTACCACAACTTTTCTATCGCTTATCAGCAAGGCTTCCATACGTACCAAGTAGCAGCTCTCTAAAAGTAAAACACACAACCTATTTTTTTTGCAAGTCAGACCCAGAAATTGAAGCAGATGAAAATACTAGTCATACATGGCATAAACATTCCTACGGACATGTTATAAAAATAAAATGCAGCAGGCTGCCCTACCACAAGCCAGAAAATGGAACACATTTCTCCGATTCAATTGACCAAGTGCAAATGGGGGCAAAATAAGCAGTCACAGTTACAAGCTTTTGTTGCTAATGCTACCTCAGGTGTTTAAAGCAAAGAAAATACTATAAAGTATCTTAGAGAGTTTCTAAGAAATAAGTATTGGAAAATAATTTCATCTGCACCCATTTACCCCTCTGCATTTCCCAAACCACAAACACGACTCCTCACACGGAACCAGCAAGAGCTTGCATCAAAACTTCATTTAGAAATACCCAAGTACTACTAGATCTAACTTGTGGAAAATAGTGACTGCACCCATTACTGTTTCTGAGAATGCCAGCCCCCATGCACAGGGAAAGGAGAAAAGAAAAGAGAATCATTTGTCTCTCCAGGCTCAAAAAATATCATCAAATTTTACTTAGAATAAGCCTCCACAGTTCAACTGCTGAGACTGATAATGCCAGTCCTGCCCTCAGAAGCTGTGCAAGGGAAGCTGAAAGCCCACAGCACTTTTTACACGGGCTAAGTACAATCAAGCAACGATTAGGCAAAAGCGAGTTCTTATTTAACACGCCTCAATTTATTTATCTTTACTTCATAGCTGTTTCACTAATAACTCTGCCTCGATGCTATCAAGTAGCATGACTGTTATGTAAATAATACTAACATGGATTCAATCCTCATTGGCAAAGCATGTCAAAAGTTGTCAACTAAATTCTAATTGAAGATTCTTCAACTAAGGCAGAAGGGAATATAGCCATCCTCCCCAGTCCTGGCTTCAGTATACAGCGCCAGATAAAAAGTGTTCATTTGCTCTGTTAAAAGGAATACATTTGCTGGAGTCGATGGCACAGTTTCATTTTAATATATTAGACTTAACGACTAAGTGAAGAAGCAGCTAAACGGGGCTAAGAAAATAAGTATTCAAATTATGTTAAACTCCATTATATTAAGAAACTCTGGCAACCCTCACACTTTGGCAGATTTCCACTGCAGTGATTTGAGATGCTCCTCCTGTCAAAATTCCACTATTTTGCCAGGGGTTACTATCTGTACATCAGGGAAGCCAAACGTAACTCGCATCCACCTCAGCTCAAAGTCTAGGATCTTACATTAAATTAGCGATAACGACAGGCTTGGACTAGTCAGAGCAGCTGAGGCTGCTTCTTCTTCTTCTACTGTTCCCAGCAGAAGAGCAGTAGCCTCCTGCAGTAAGGCAGAGAGCTGTGAGGGGAAGAAGCATATTAAATCATGATGACTGTCTATAAAGAGCCTGCTGCTGCCCAGAGTCCTGTTATAACACTGGTGCTCTGACACACACCTGCAGGCAGACTGAACTGGAAAAGGCAGTTGCCTATTCCACTTTTTGGCATCCTAGCTTAAAACCTGCAACACTAACATAAGCTGTCATTTATTTCGGTTTACGTAAGCACACTGGGCAGTAAACTGCAGTGGCTTAGGGACAGATAACGTGACCTGCCCCGCCGAGCCTGCTGTGTGGGCAATAATTTGCAGCAAAGAAGGAGCTGTAATCGCTTTAGCTCTTCCGGATACATCCACCTGCAATCTGGAAGCCAAAGCACAAGGCCAACAGTCTTTGTTTATAATTGTATTGTATCACTATATCACATACAGGGTTCCTTTAAGGCGGCCAGGGGCTGCAGGAGCAGTTAGCATTCAGAATAACCACAATTCAGCAGTATCAAGTGCCATTTCTGCCAGAAGTTGCATTTAACATAGGGGAATCAGTTCCTGAAGAACTAAGTAAAAACCCAAGAACCGTTTCAGCCTAGCCTTTGTCCATACCCTCCCTTTCAATGACTAGCAATATCTGTTTATTAGTAGCAATAACTCAGATTTGGGGCACAATTAAAGAAAATACTACTTTGTGTTACAACCTTGTCTTAAACAACGTCTGCTCAAAACTCCAAGAGGCAAGCTCAGAAGCTGGATTCCTTTCCTTTCAAAAGAAAGAAAAAGCAACTAAAACCACCGTCCCCTCATGCCCAGCCACCAAGCTTATAAATAATGCTACAAATCAGTAATACCGTACTTTGCCCTGCAGAAAGAAAGGCAATCCGGCTTTTCTCTAAAGTCCTTTCACAGTGCTCAGCTCCACGGGTTTCTACCATCACTCAAGGTGCTACCCACCGTGGAGGGAATGTCACCTAGGCACTCCTCCACTCGTTAAGAAATGTTTGCGTGCTCGAGGTTTTTATCTCCGGTGTGATCAGAACAAGTTTGTCTTACTCTCCAGCAAAAATAAACAGAAGCACTGCTGTGCACAGCCTGCAGTACCTGCAGCCCTTACAGCCTGCTGTTTATCTCGGGTCCTGCCCCAAGCTCGCTGAACTTAAGCATGTTTTTCCTTCTCTGCTTCCATTTCATTACGGGTTATTTGAGCACCGAGAGCCCACTAAAACTGACAAAGTTACTTTACATTTCGCCATCCAAACAGGCTACTTACAAAGCCAGACGCGTTACAAGCCTGTGACCACAAGACTAAGTTTCCTTAGAAAAAAGAAACTCCTTATACACGAACACATCTTACAAGCACTCAAGTTATAAGCCGTGCACGCACGTTAACCCGCTCAAACCCGCTCACGGATTAAGGCCTGCGGATTTACCAACTCGGGATTCGGGCTGTCGCCTTTCGCCAGGCAGAGCCCCCCGGCCGGCTCGGCAGCAAACCCCCCTTCCTCCCCCCAGCTTCCTTCTCCAGACACCGCTTCCCGGAACGGCGGCGGAGGGGCCGGCGGAGCCCGAAGGAGCTGCGGGGAGGAGGCCTCCGCTGCCGGCCCCCTGACCGTCCCCGCAAGGCGGCGGATAACCAGGGC
>JAHREE010000131.1:7505991-7580047 GCA_033628505.1 Tringa tobata
TTTTTTCCCTTAGCACCGAGAGCGGGGCTCCCCGGTTCCTTCCGCGGCCGCCCCGGAGGCAGCGCGGGCGGCTGCGATCCCCTCATGGGGAGCGGGCCCGCGCCGGGAGTTAGTTATCCCGCCTTCTACCTCAGGCGAAGCCCCCGGGCCTGGTTTCGTAGCCGGAGCCGCAGCTGTGGGAGCCAGGCGGCCTCGGGCGTCGGGGTTAATTTCTCCAGCACGTTGTGGTGAAATGCGTGTGGAAAGGGAACCCCCATCCGCCGAGGGGTGCGGGTCCCGCTGTCCATAACGCTCCCCGAGGGGCCAGAGTGCCAGCTCCCCTCTCTCGCGTTCTCCGGCCCTTCGGCTGATTTCTGAATTTGGCCGGGATCACCGATTTACTCATCCTAACAGGCTGTGGTAGATGAGGCTATAAACCCGAGGAGTAAGGCATTGATTGCCTTGCTTCTGAGCAGGTGCAGCCAGACAAAGTTCCCTGTCCTCCCCCTTACTGCCACCTGCCGTGACAGCTGTTGGTTCTGACCTCCAGCAACTTTCTAAACACTTTCTCTTTGCTAATAGGAAGTGGGTTGAACTTATTTTGAGAGAGAAAATGTGTTAAACTGCTCTTTCGTACTTACACAGACTGGTTTCCTTGTCTGAACGTTGCTGTCTTCTCCGTCTCCCCCTTTTTATCTCTTCCCACGTCACGTTCATCTTCCTGTGCAAAAGCGCTGAAAAAAAGAACCAGGAGCCCTACAGCAAGTTTAAACACAGTTCTCCAATTTAATTTTTAATATTTAAAGTTCCTGTGTACTGTTAAGCATCCCAAACAGGCCACAAGTTCCATGTGACACAAATGTTAACGTAACTCCATACTGGCAGATGAAAAAGCCCAGAAGTTTCTCCCTCTCTCTTAGACTAAAACAAGCCGCGTAACCCTATTTTGCCGTGTAACCCTAATCATTTAAAAACAAGTAGTTTCTGCTGTGTGAGTCTCTCATACAGACAAGCTGAGGTGACCTGACAAAGCACTTGGCCAATAACTCACACCACCTTAGTTATATGCGGTTACGTTAGGAGCTGGCACTCATTATGTAGATACTATTCTATGACACTGGCGTGTGTTTTGTAACATAGACCTCGGTGAAATCAATATGGGTAAATTATTTGGGAAACATAGCGAGTTTAAGCATGATTAGGAAGGACAATGAAGAATCAAAGAAAGGAAGGAAAGAAGATAGGCAACTGTGCAGAAGAAGACATGGTCTTAAACCAGCTATTGACTCCTAGTAGAAAAACTGTCTTGGGAAACTGGCAGTAAAAGTAGCTGTCATGGTTTAGGCCGAATTGGCCAAAACCAGAATGACCGATGGCCCTTCCCTCCCCGCAAAGAGAGGAAGAGATAAGGAGATTTATAAGTTTAGAATGAATTAACCTAATGAAGTATTAATATTAAAATTTTTAAAAAAGGAAATAATGAGATAGGTGCAATATTTATAAAACCGTATCAAGCTCTCAGGCTGACATCACCAGCAGGCACTGGGGAAGTTCCAGACTGACCTCAGTGACAGATGGGAACTGGGTTCCGGCTCTGGAGTCAGGAACGTATGGATTGGGATCAAAGGCAGATGAACAGGCAGAGTCCTCTTTGGACGTCAGCCATTGAAGAAAGAGAGCTGATCCTTTGATCCCTCAGCTTTTATTCTGAGCATGGGGCAGATAGGATGGAATACCCTGTTGGTCAAGTTTGGGTCACCTGTCTTGTCTGCTCCTCCCCACGCTTTTTCCAATTCCATCCCTGCAACAGGGCAAATAACAAAATTAGCTGACCTTGGTTGTTATAGCAATAAGTATAAGCAAGGCCCTCTCTGCATACCTTCCTTGGCATAAAGTATAAACATTGGTCTTATCACTCTGAGAACAAGCAGTTTTCTCCAGAATATGCTGTTAATTTCAGTGAGTTCAAAGAGGCCTAGCTAAGATGTATAACAACAGAAAGTTGGTTCTGTTTTACCTCAAACTGGGACAGTGCATAACGGAGATTCCTCCTTTATAATATTTCACTTTTACTTCATCAGCTACAGTCTATTTCATTTTTGTAAACTGAATTTTCACCACAAACCCTTCAGGACCAAACGGTGTCAGGCCTCTTTTGTGTGTGTGTGCAGCCACAGGTTTTGCAAGCCAGATCAGATCTTAAGGTACAATTACAAGATCTCACAGGCTTCATATAATGCTGCCAGTCACATGTAGATTTTAGGGTCACCAGCAACACTATACAGGCATAACCAGTTAGAACTCATTATGGAATTATGCTGGGTATCAAGGTGAACCCGAGTCATTAGCAGCAGAGAGGAGTAAGAGGTAACAGAGGAAATGTAACATTTCTTCATTCCCAAATGTTTCAGCTGTTAGTTTTTCATTCTTCTGCCTTAAAAAAATAACCCACAAAAGACCCATAAATTCTGTAAGCGTTCAGATTGTTCTATTCTGTGATGCATGTGATAAAGAGTTACTGTAACAACAAGATTTGCCAGTGGAGGGGAACTCACAGTTTAAGCTTTTGGTGACAAAGGGTCTTGTTTCATTGCTGTGTCAGATTGCCACACATGTTATGGGAGAATTTATAATCTTCTGCAGCACTGATTTCTCCCTCCTTTATTTTGCCTTCTCTTGTGAGCAGAGTCAGAAAGGGAGATAATCTTGGGTAGTTCATTGTACCAGCTGATGAAAATAAGTAGTTGAATGCCTTAAATATCCTCTTCTCTAGAAATGAAATTTAGGCAAGAGAAAATGTTTTGAACTTGATCAAACAAGGGGAGTAAGCATCTAAAAGATGTTACTGCAATAGTTAAGGTTTAAGGGGAATCTTGCATCCCATCTTATGCTCTTTAAGCTCGGGTAATGCTGAAAAGCCTGATCTGTCACTCTTGAGTGAGGAATCTTTTATAGTCAATGGGAAGTAGTAGAGCACTGGTCTGCTGTAAATCTAGCAGATCTGTTCAGAGGTACAGAGATGGTAGCTTTGCTCACTTTTGATTCTAGCGTCTTGTTTTCAAGGCAGGGCTTAAAACAATTTTTAAAACCAGGGAATTGCTGAAGTGTTCAAATGGATGTCTGAAACTGAAATGAAATTCCTTTGCTTGGGAGATGCAAATTGCATCTCCTGCATCATGGTGAAATGTTTTAATAATAGGAGCTCTTTTAGAGAGTCCTTGGGTGAGAGTTGTTGGACATTAATCAACAACAACCTCTTGTCATTCAAAAGTGGTTAATTATTATTGTGCCCAGCAGCCTATTTAGACATTTGTATCAAGTATGTCTGTTCATGTACAAAGTGAAATTAAATGAAAATGTTGGTTAAAAAGATTCTTCATTACTGAAACATACAGTCTGAGTCACCAAAGAGTGAGAACTTTACCCCTTGTTGGGGCAAGCAGCCAGGCACAGAACATGAAACCTGAGCCAAAAACCAAATGTGGGCATTTACATAAGTAAACCACTATATATTTCAGTGTAGAAAAATGGCACAGCTGTCTCCCAAATTAAATCACTTTAACTCTGAAACTAATCTAATTCATCCAGCTGAGGATTTTGAAGGAGAGCTTTGCTCTAAGAGCTATCATGGTCTGCTGAGAAGCATTTTCTTTCTCATAGATGCAACTTCAGGTGTAATACAGACAGAAAACAGAGTCCTAGTGGTCACAGTTGATAAAAAGGCCATAGCAAATCAGCTGGAGGAAAAGGAACTTTTCTACTTTTACCTTAGGATATATAGATTTTTATTGTGGTTGCCTGTTTACCAGTACTGTCTGTTTTGGGAGTTGTGTGTAAATAACTTTATTTGCCTTTTACCTTGACCTTGTTTGAATGAAGAGTAACCAGAAAACAACTTTACTCGGCAGTGTGGCACTCGGAAGCCTTGCCAGTTACCTAATTCCCTATCACATTCTTTGGTGTTCACAGAGAGGAAATATGAGTGTGCCTCTGTTGAAGCAGCACTGGAACTAGGAGTTTGGAGAAGAGGAGCCTCTGGTGATCAGTGGTGATCAGGTAGGGTCCTGGGCATGCAGCGGGACTTAGGGAAGCACGGTTAAGCCTAGAAGATCACCACTGAGTTTTGTGTGGTGGAGCAGAGAGTGTTCTCCGTTCTTCTACAAAGATTTGGCACCCAAAAAGATTTTCCAGGATTATTTCAACCATAAAGAGGAAGGAACTCCTTGTTTTCTGGTAGTCAGAACATTCCTTGGGGAATGTTATTTATGATTTTTATCTAATGGCTACTTCATATGTCAGGGGCCTGTTTATAGGCACCTTCTGGGGGCAGTAGCTACTTCTGGGCAATATTTCCACAGCAGTGGGCGCAGATCACATCCAGCAGGGGAACTGGATCTGACTTTTATGTTCTTGATGACTTCTCTGCTTGATAGCATATTGTGTAATCAAGTGAAAATTACCTCCATTGTCAGAAGCCAGCTGCTTCCACATTTTTAGAAGAAGCCCACAGCACAATAGGAGAGTGCACTAAGGGTGCCTACTGAGTTGAGCCCCTGAAGGATTTCAAATGGACAAATGCTTGATCTCTGGGAAAGAAATGTTATGCAGAAGTTTATGAACATGCATATAGTACAGTAACATTGAAGGAACTCATGCAGCTCCAGATACTCAGAAAAGAGTAAAAACAAGAATGGTTTGTCTGGGTAATAACTATGGCACTGGGAAGCCTTAGCAAGTGCCTAATTCCTTAGGATGTTGAAAAAATTACTTACACCTTTATCTTCAATAGCTCTGTTAAATATTACTTTTAAGTTCAATCAGGTGTTGGGTTTTTTTGTTTGGTTGTTTTGGTTTTTTAAAGTGTGCTTTTAATAGAGGTATGCTTAGCAGCATTCAAAAAAAACCCAAAAGATCAAGTTAATCATTCGTAACAAATAGTTGTTTTTTTCTTCTTCCTTTTTCATCCCAATCAAACCAAGATGATAACCTCAAAATCAAACTAGTCTAAAGTAGAATTTCCCAGTTCTTTGACAATCAGTATACACATCCTTTGTAAATACTGTAGTCCAGCATTTTTTCATTACCAGTTAAGAGCTTGGGAGGGCCTGGGCCTCAGCTGGTTTCTGCCATCTGGTGGATACGTGGAGTCACTACCTCAATCCTAATTTCTACTAATCCTTAGTAACCAATATTCTAAATAACTAAGCAAGTATCACAGAATCACAGAAAGGTTGAAGTTGGCAGGGACTTCTGGAGGTCATCTGGTCCAACCCCCTGCTCAAGCAGGACTGCCTAGAGCTGGTTACCCAGGACCATGTCCATGTGGCTTTTGAATGTCTCCAAGGAGGGAGACACCACAACATCTCTGGGCAGCCTGTGCCAGTGCTCGATCACACTGACAGTGAAAAAGTGTTTCTTGATGTTCAGAGGGAACCTCCTGTGTTTCAGTTTGTGCCCGTTGCCTCTGGTCCTGTCACTGGGCACCACTGAGGAGAGCCTGGCTATGTCCTCTTTGCCTTGTACCTTCAGATATTTATATACATTAACAGATCTCCCCTGAGCCTTCTCTTCTCCAGGCTGAACAGTCCCAGCTCTCAGCCTTTCCTCCTGGGAGAGTTGCTCCATTCA
Source organism: Tringa tobata (assembly GCA_033628505.1). Taxonomy (NCBI): domain Eukaryota; kingdom Metazoa; phylum Chordata; class Aves; order Charadriiformes; family Scolopacidae; genus Tringa; species Tringa tobata. The sequence continues at coordinate 7,511,599 of JAHREE010000131.1, forward strand.
CATCATCTTTGTGGCCCTTTGCTGATCTCTCTTCAGTATGTCCATGTCGTTGGTATGCTGGGGAGACCAGATGTGGCCTCATTGGTGCTGAGGGGAAGGATCACCTCCCTCAGCCTGCTGGCAATGCTCTTCCTTATGCAGCCCAGGATACCATCAGCCTTCTTTGCCGCAGGGGCACATCACTGGCTCATGTTCAACTTGGTGTCCACTAGGACTCCCAGGTCCTTTCCTGCCAACCTGCTCTCCAGTTGGGCAGCTCCCAGCATATACTGGTGTGTGGGGTGGCTGTACCCCAGGTGCAGGACTTTGCATTTCCCCTTGTTGAACTTCATGAGGTACTTGTACAGAGTACTTCATGAGTACTTTTACAGAGGTTCTATTTAAGAAAGTATGCGATCCATTGAAGTTTTTAATAGGAAAAAGCTTTTTACATTTGGACACTTAGTAAAAAATCTCCATCTCTTTTACATGTATTTTACTGACTGATTGACAGCATCTACATTGGTGAATATTTGACCCATGCGGGTTTATAAAAATGAACTGGCTAATTACATGATCATCTCCCTAGACATAATCTCCAGAAGATTCAGATGTACCTAGAAGTGAGAATCATGAAAAGCTCAATTCTCTGGCTGTCACTAGAGCTATATCCAATAAACTTTAGGTTTATTTGCTAGAATGTAGAATACTCGGAATACCCACTATTCACTGTCAGGTGGATTATGGCAGCAAAAGTGATAATATTTACTGAAATGGAAGAAGGAGTTACTTTTTCTCAGTCAAGCTTTGGAAACAGCATTTAAGAAGGAGAAAGCATATAGGACAAACACTGCAATGGAGCACTCTCTGAACAACTTTGTATTTAAACAAGTACATTTTCCTTTTTATTTCATAAGAAGTTTACTGTTGAAAAAATGGGTATGTATTAAAGCAAACACATTATACAGATAGATTAAACATCAGATAGCAAAACCTTATGGAATGAGCACTACTGGTTGTATTATATAGGGTTTACTATCAAAGATATGCTTAAAAACCCTCAAGAATTAATGTACTTTCAAGGTAAATTAGGCACAAAATTTAGCTTGTAACTAGCTCTGCAAGCATCTCACTGTGATTTCACTGTTACAAAGTATTACAAGTGATCAAAAACATAAGCTGACTTTTTAAATTTTTAAAATTTTATTCGTACTATGTGCTGAAATAGTACAAATGTATACAACACTCCACCTTTGTTAAAAAAGCATGTACAATAGGGACTATAAAGTAGAATCAGAGAGCTAAACAGGAAATTAACCCTTTATTTGGGCTCAGAATTAGTATGACTTTAATCTATGGCTTTGCTTTGTGGACATATTTGAAATGGACTAAGTCCTATGAATGTGGGGAAGAAACAGGAAGATATTTTTAAGGAAGATACAATACAATTGCTACAATAGCAATATTTTAAAGGAACATTATTAGTAAGGAAACAATCTGGTATCTGACATACACGCCTCCCTCAGTTTTCTGAATAGGATGAAAGATACAATGTGAAGTTTTAGAGAATAAGAGATTGACTAACCAAAAAAAAAATTAAAAAAAAGAAATCCAAGGAGCAAAAAACCTTCAAGTGATTTGCTGCAAGGTTTTAGATTAGATGAGGTTGTAGTTTAGAAAGAATCACTAATCGGCAAGAAATGAGAGAGCAACAGCAAGTCTGTGGACCATAATAAAATCTTACCTCACAGAAAACATAGGGATCTTCTAAATATATACGTTAGAAAAGTGTTTGATTAAAATACCAGGGTTTTTTTATCTTCCGTTAGGAAAATGTATTGCTGCAAGTTGTCTTTTTTTGCTGGTTTAAAACAAACCCCATTATGATCACTACAGAACTACAAGGAACTGCATACTTTCTAGGATACATTTTTACTGCATCATACAGGAATTGATTAATAGGTAAAAATAAACATCTTAAAGTCTTAATGCTGTTTTTGATTAGCAGAAACAGAAAAAGGAATGAACTGAAGCAAGATGATAACAAAGTGTATCATGCAGTATTTTGGCTTAACGTATACGGTATTTCAAACCAGTGATGTGACTGGAGGGTGGGGTGTTTAATCCATTACATTCACCTGACATCATTTAGAATTAAAATTGTATGTGAAGGCAAACTGTGTGGAAACGTGAAAAATACTGGGATGCCTAACGAAAGCGTGCCAGATGTGTTACTGTTTCTAGCATGCAGAGCTAATGCTTGAAGGCCTATCACAGCAGTATGAACTACTGCTACTTCTAGTTCTTTACATTGCTGCTTTGTTTATGCTGGCTGTGGTCTGGTCACGGTCAGCAAGTGCTGTATGGCATTAGGAAGTTAACCCACAATCTCTGCAGGTTCAGTGACCAACTTGGATCCATCCCACGCTGTCTTGAACTGTTCAGGAACCGGAAATTCTTTCTGGTAAGAAACAAAAGGAACAATGATGGTTAAATAAACAGTGGATACCTCATGAAAACTGGTGGAATACTATTAGTGCTGCATGACTGAGAAAGCATTGATAGCTCAGACATGCCAGGATTAGAGAGAAGCCTTCTTCATTACCCTAGGAAGCTATTTTACAATGCCACACAGGAAAAAGCCTTATTGCTATCCAGTTTCAAATAGCCTTGGTATGGTACTACTTTGCAATAATCCCTCTCACACCATTATTTGGAACAACTAAATAAATAAACCTCATGTCAGAAATGACTTTAGATTCCATCAGTGTCTGGGTTGGAAGACAGTAGAAAGGATATAGATGTGAAGATTGAGAAAGGAGACTAATTTTAAGAACAAAAGCAATAGTATAATATGGAAGCATTAAAAAAAACAACAACCCACTATCATTTTAAGTGTGTTACACTTCAAAAGACTCAGCATCCCTTGTGGAGCACACAAAACAAAGCAGAACATGAAGGAAAGTCTCCTTCCATTCTGTGTATTCGGTGAAAGGGTGGGAGATATTTGGTCTTTCTCTGTTCCCAGTGAAAAAATAAGATATGAAGAAAAAGGGTTTTTTCATTCAGGCCTCAAAATGGTGTTTTGATACCCAATAATTTCAGATGATACAGTGATTTGAGGCAACACTGATCGAAAGGACCTTTTGGTTTTTTTTGGTCAAAAAAAAAGGTGGCTGTGCAGCCACTGAAGATCATTCCCTTTTTAGTTATTTGAAGCTGGGGATCCAGCAGTCACTTTTGGAAATGTGGAAATTCTCTTGTTACATATTTTCTTTTATAAAACCTAAACCCCTTTACCATACAAAATTCCAGCCTAAAAGATTAGCCAGAAATTCAAGTTCTGTCTGTGGCCATTCAGTGCAATTTCAACACTGCTCTGTTGAGGAAACTAGGAAATTATTACAAGTGTGCTTTGCCTGCGTGATCCCTTACTAGTGTGTGAAATGACAGAGCATGACTTCACTAGAAACACTGATGGGCTTAGTATGAAAATCTTCCTAGAACAGAAAAGGAGACAGGAAAATGCACAGGTGGCTTACAAGGACATATGTTGAAAATACTAGAAAGCACTACAGATGCCACCCATCTATCAACAGCTTTAGAAAAACCAAGTATTTTATACTGTATTATTTCATCTGTAGTAGTATTTTAGTTTTAGCAACAGCATCTTCAGGCTTGAGTGCTCTTGTGTGGAGTGAGTTTCTTTGAGAAATTATATTTGGATATCAAAAAAGAAAATTAAATGGACAGGAGATTAAGTCATTATCTATCAAAATGGAAAGAAATAATGTCATGTCTGGTATTTGAAATAACTTTGTGCCCCAGAAAATAAGGAGTTCTTCTTGCACTGATAGCTGAGATATCGGTACATAGAAATTCCATTGTTTTGGATCATTTTGGGGTGATGTAATGTGCGTGGTATGTTAGTTTCTTTCCTAGCAGTTTAAATGCTATTCGCTACCAAGACTAGTGGGGAAGGGGGAGGAAAGCTTTAAAAATATCTCACTCACATAATCACCATCTTGGGGGATGAGGATGTTCATCTCAGATGACTTGGCACTCACAATCTCACAATCTAATGATTCCTCACTGAGGTAGATGTGGCAGCCTTCTGTTTTGTTAATAGATATGGTTGGCACTTTCCCCATCACCTGCAAAATAAAATCTACTTAATACCAAATCTTAAAATGCACACAAATATATCATTAGTAAAGTCCTCTTTGCCTGCCAGGTCTAATTTTGGCCACCAGCATCTGATCTGTGTGTCAGCTGCCTGCATGATGTTTATATTTGATTTGTGAGACACTGTGAAAATTCTTGGTGGTGGTTACAAAGATCTATATACAACAGCAAACTTATACAGCAAGCTTTTAATACACAGTTTGGTGACAGCGCTTCCCTGGTTCTCTCTAGTTGCAGTGACACTTTTGTGCTGGTATTTAAGTGGTGTTCACCTTGTTCATCAGTGAGAACTGGTTACAAAATCACATGTGTCAGCTATAACCGAGTAAGGGCAAGTGAAAGGTCTCAGCATACAGTACTGTTCAACAAGTGATTTGTAATACATTCTGAAGACTTCAAAGTTCTTCCAGGTTTTACAGCATACAACAGGAAAGGATTTTTATCCCCTTCATGCAAGCTACAGTTGTAAAAAAGCACTGAGATCAATTTAATTTAATCTAATGGTATTTCTTATGTCAGTTTAAAAGCAAGCACAAGATTTACTTGAGGGGAGAAAGGGTAATCTTTTCTTGTTTACAATTCTGCAGATTAAAAGATTTCCTCATGGCTAAGTGGCTGACTGTCTGGTTGTCAGTAAAAATTCCTCCTTCTCCTCCTGCCCTCTCTAGCAGGGACAGCCATATACTCTGGACGATGCATCTAAAGGGCAGAGGTTATTCTGAGCCATAAAACAGTAACAGGATGCGATAGATATGTACTTGTTAATGAAAGAGTGTCTCTCATCATTCAAGCTGAGAATATATTCTCAGCTTCAGTTCCTTAAATGTGACAGCAAAGAAAAAGTGGTCTGTCCTTTTGCATCCCACCCTGATCCTGAAGTCTGCTCCGTGTAGTGGATCAATGCCTCTTAAACTGATCTTTCTTTAACAGGTTCTCATGCAATAGAGAACAAAAAGAGGGTGAGTTTAATAAATTTTGCAAACATCTGGCAAAAAAAAGCCCCCAAAATCCAAACCACTGAGGGAAAGGAGAGCCAAGCAACATGGCAACGAAGTAACTATTTATAGCAAAATCTGTAGGATGAATTTACTGACATTTGTTGCATTAACATATCATGTATTTACAAATTATAAGCTCAGGTCTTCAAAATACTGAGAAAATTGAGATGCTCAGCACTTGGCATACTGAAACCCTGCAGAAGCTGCCTGATTTGAGCAGCATAGAGCCCATAACCCGACTCTACCTTCTTAAGTGGAACTCCACTCTGCTCCATGGCATAGAAGCCTTATGCAATATTCATAGAACCTGCTTAATCAAAAGAATTCTGATTCTTAGAAAAGATATTTCCCCTTTATTTGAGTATTAACAAGCTGTGGTTTCACTGTTCATTACATATGAATTTTTCAGCTTTTATGAATAGTTCTAGAGGTAATGATAAAAATCATCTAGTTATTTTAAAAAAACAGTCAAATAAATGCCTGGGATCTTTTTCATTAATGAACTCTCTTCCATAAGGAGACATGTAGTTGTCATGAATAAAACTGCTTGTTACAGCTCAGAAGATGATGCACAGCTGGTAGCAATGTCAGTCACTTGATTCAAAATATAAAAAACCATCTTGCTATTATTCCCTGTGGTGGCTGTGACCAGTATTTCTGAAGCATGGAGCAGGATTGTCTACATTTAATGCCATACAGCAGGCACAGCCTTTTAAGCAAAAGACCTCACCTTGCTTGAAGACTGGCAGTTTGATATAATTTAATGAATATTTCATTTTTTTCGCTTAAAATAATACATCCTAAAATCCTTTCTCAAGACTAGGTCGTGTATGTTGGACACAACCCCGTACTAGAGCATGTATAGTTACACTTCTTTGGAATGGGATGAATGAAGTGCTGGAAATGTCAGGCAGATTGTCTATATTTTGAAGGGGCAAGTGTTCCCTGTAGAGAGGGCAATATATGGATTTAAAATGCATCTCTTTTCTTTTCACGAGAACCACAAGGAAGGCGATCTCTGATGAAGCTTTGCTTACTGGTTATCAAAGACAAAACCAGTAGAGAGAGTCTCATAGCCCATTTGTAGGCAAGTGGTGACTACATTATTTACTCATGTAATGTGTCACATTGCTGGCAGGGGAGACTTTTGAAATCCTGGCACCTACTTTCACTTTATGCAATTTTGTTGCCCTTTAACAGTCTATTTGAACATTTCCATTGAAAAAATACAAAAAAAAAAAAAGAAGAAAGAAGCATCTTCTGGGCCTTAGAAATCAATTCCCTAACTGCCAGAATTTGTTCCATGAGCACCACTGAACTTTCAAGTCCTAGGAGCTGTTTACCATGAAAGCAAGAATACTAGGGCCAGAAGTAATAGAGAAGTAATAGCTCTTACAGTGTATAATGTACAGTTCTTACAGTCTCTCAGCTTCACTGGCACCAGAAGGGACTGGGCTAAAGGAGGTTTGTTTAGTGATGCTTTAGTGAATAGTTTTCACAGGCATTTTCTAAATATATCAGCAGAATTTAGTGCATATAAAGCTACATTTGGATGCATCAATCTCTTATTTTTGTTGCACTCCTGTGAGTTTTAAAAATCTCTTGTAGCTTTTTTAAAAATCTCTGGGCTTTTTTCCTCTGCTTTTTCCCTGTCTATCTTTGTTTTTCAAATAGATGCTTACCTGAATCTGAATATCCCTGGAATTGATCACTTCCACAATTCCCACAACGTTGTCAAACACAAGACCAAACTTTTTACAGTTGTCTAAAATAAAAACAATCATAAATAAGAAGGGGAAGATAAAAGCAAATATCCACACACCTGCTATAATAACTACAAAATTTCCCAGTCTTTCAGTGCATAGCTGAGTGGCTTTATTCACATGATCAATCCATTAAAGTGAATGGAATGATTCATATGCATTATTAATCACGTACGTCAGTTTTTTCAAGATTGGCATTTAAAGCCCAGCTGAGCTACCTACTCACCGATAGTAATTGAATTGATTTTTCCTTTTATCTGAAGTGTAGATTTGTTACACTTAAAAATGTAGGCCACTTGCTTGAGTTCAGTGTTGTTAATGACCAGGTCATTCTTATCCTCTTGATATTCCTGTTTCAAAAGAAAGTTTATTTAATTGGTTGTCTTTAACTAGCTAACAGACAGACAGAGTTTAGTACAACTTATCCTCGAGTCATTGCATCTTCAGTTACAACAGAGCAATATCCTTCCTGTGGCTTGAAACTCTAATCTGCTCAGTGATGTGATGTTTCACCTATTTCACCCTTAGATGCCACATGTATATTTTAGAGCTGCAGAACTGAAGAACTTAGCACAGACCATGACAAAACCTGTTAATTTCGTAGCAAAGACGTTAGGCTCACAACAATTTAGAAATACACTCACAAAACTGTTGCTTGGCTCCCATCCAGTTGAGACCAGCTCCTTGGAGAATGGAGCAAGTTTTTGTTCCCCCAGATGTTATTTAATGTTCTATACAGCGTGTTATGAACAGGTGCAGGCATTAGCATAGACAGTAAGGTAAATTTCCTTTCATTATGAAGCATGAAAGGACATTTACACTCCATGGATGTCCGGGAAAAATTGGGATCCACAAGGGAAGTTCTAGGTACTGTAACCTTAAGGCAAAATAACACAGGCAAATGGTGACTGCACCTTATGCAAACTCAACTCCACAGTAATGAGTGTGTATATAACCTTCTGTATGACTGAACTGCATATTGTTTCCTCCCTCTTAACCAACACAATCACACGAATTTTCACTCATAGATTCTCTGGTATATGCCTACATAAATTAACTCCCAAACTTTAAACAAATCTATCTTTTCCATCTGTAGACCGAACAAAAGGAGAACACTTCTCCACTTCTAAGCCTGAGAGACGTGCTTGAATGGAATGGCTGATGAAAAATAAATGTGTAATTCCACTGGCTAACACAGCTTGAGAAAGTGCTCTGTAATAACACTGCTACCTCTCACTCTCATAAATGGCCTGCAGGAAGGGGTTTTAATTGGAGTTCTCCACTGGACTTGTTTCTGGGGATTGTCTGATTTTGCAAGGAATTTATATGCTGGTTCTGACATTCTCCAGTTCAGATGAATTAGTACATGATTCTCAGAGACAAATGAATTAACTTTAGTTGCTACAGAATAGTAAAAGCTAAACTGTATCAAGGCGGATCGTTTCCAGACTCAGCCCATTTTAGTTGCAACTTTGATTTCTTGCACCTCGATCATGGACAGCCTTTTGCAAGACGTTTCAGCGCTCAGTCTGGTTAGCAATGTGCAGGGTGTGATTCAGAGGTGTGACTGGCACTCACCACTCTCCACTTCTTTCCCTCTAGCTCCAAGACAGGGGCATGGCTCTGCTGCGGAGAATTCTTGGGAGAGGTGGGACTTGGAGTATGGCTCTTTGTTGGAGAACGAACAGATGGACCTTGGGCACGTAGACTGGGGTTCTTGTGAGTCTTCTGGTCATCAGAGACATGTCGAAGCCCTAAAAAGAAAAAGTGCTTATGAAAGAAAATCTGTTTTACTGTCCTAAGGGTGTTCATATTTAAGCAGGAAAGGTGCGTTTGTAATTGTGTTTTCTGTTAATTTACATTTTTTATTTCCTCAAAATTTGCCTGTGTAACTAAAGTGTAACTGCCTACATATATTTAGCAGTTCATATAAAACCTCTTTTACTGTGGATGGGCTATCTTAGTATCTTTAACAGGAAATGCCACAATGTCTTCTAGTCCCTCTCTGTCCATAGCCAGCTCTGAGAGCTTGTTATACCATGTTTTTCCATCCATAAAAATGAGATTATCTTTCTAATTTATGACAATATTTGACCTATCCCTGTGGCGTTAAAGGCAGATATATCAATTGTATGTATTTAAACTCACAACCATCCACTTCAATTATAACTGTCCAGTATTAATACAAAAAGCTTTACTACTGTTCTCCACACTGAGCTGTAAGCCATACCTTTTCACCTAAGGTAACACATTTTCACACAAGCTGGTACACTGAATGTTAATCAGAAAGGGAGATTAATTTTTATTGCAATTGCAACTAAGAGGTTCACCAACTACTCAGGACTGAAGATGTCCAGCTTGGCTGCCTTAAAATGAAAAGAATACTTCTAAATAAATAGTGCACATTTCAAGTATGCTGAATATATCTGGGTGTTGTTGCTTCTAAAGGAGGTTTTGATATGCAGTCTCATCCATCAGACTCAGCGCAAGCCTCAGAAGGATCTGAGCTGCTTAAATGTAACTTAAAAGAAGCACTGGGAGTTGGGTTAATATATATAACAGCTCTTGATGGAGTTTGATCGAAATTTGACTTCTTTGCTTCCGACCTTTGGTAATTGCCTCTCCCTGGTTAAGCTGTGCAAATAGGGCCGAGCGAGCTGCAGTTCCTTCATCCTTTACGGTTTCTGTGTCAAAGATGGGGGGAGGTCCAGGTGGCGGCGGCGGTGGTGGCGGCGGTGGGGAGAGGCATGACCCGCTTGTTAGAACAGATCGCATAGACATGGGTGATGCAACAGGACCCTGTTTGAGATAGATGGAAATTATTTTACATACGTGTTTCAAGGAACATTGTATTACGATAACTCTTATTTATTAACACTCCTGAATGCTGTGAGTTTGAGTGACTCTAGGCAGCCACGGGCTCAGGAGAACTGCAGGCACCATAATTGAACGTAACGTTGTGAATCTTTCCCTGCATCAAAGCAGGCAAGGCTGGAAAGACGGACACTCCACAGTGTTACCTTACTGCAGAACTACTCCACCTAAAATATTTTTCTCAAATGCTCGTCAAGACTGATGTTAAAAATCTTTAATAGTAAAGATTCCATAATTTATTCCAGTACTTACTTACATTAAAGGGAAAAATGCCTTCTTTTTTTCAGATAGCAAATTCAGTTAGCCATAGCTCGGTGTGCATTCAGAAACATACAGAAAATGTTTTGATCTAACACAAATAACTGGGGGGGGGCATGAACTGTCAGTTATACATATGCAACATGCTATATCGTATGCAAGATCTAAAAATGCTATTCTTCAGACTGTTCAAGTCATCTGCAAAGTTTCAAATTACAGCAAAATGTAAAACTATGGTGATTCAAATATCTTATTTCTGAAATTCAGTATTTGAGGTTTTAGTTCAATTTATAAAATTCTTTTTTTCTTTTTTTTTCAGTTGCAGGAGATCACAGCACACAAGTTATGAGTGAGAGGGACCTTGGTAAAGTAAGCAATCCAATCTTTCTTTCAGTTTGCATATTCAAAAGTACATGTTTTGGTCTGAATTATAATGCTTACATAGAATATTATCAAATAGACTGAAAATACTAATAAAGATCTAGTTAAAATTCTATGCATCCTAATAATAGCTATTATATAGAATCTGAGAAAGGGGGAATGACTTTTTCTGTCTTGCCACTGAGTGTCACTCTGATCCCACCTCTGCAGCAGAGCCGAGACTGTTTTAAAAGAACCGTTGTGAAAAATCAGATTGGTTTTGATGAATGTAGCCACCTGTACAGATACTGTGCATTGCACCAGCATATATTTACTGGGTGGGCAGATACAATGGGCAAATGACAGGGACTTACAGAGTCACAGCTCCCCTAATTAGCTACCTTTGTTAAGAGATACAGGTTGTTAAAACTGCATCCCTGGTAATCAATACTGGAAACAGATATTGCTTAGCTGGACTCAGAAGATATTTTTAACCATTTATGATACCACTCCTTTCTGCTTTCCACTAAACTGAAACAGCAAAGTATCCATCTGCTTCATGCATCTCACATGAGTGAGAACTGTAGCTATTTTTAAGAAGTAAGCTTGTTCTGGCCTGGAATCCCAAACTGATAACAGGAAAAGGTCTGAGGTGCACATGCTCTTTTTGTTTTTTTCCTCTTCAGACATATTTACTTTTTTTTTTTTTTTAAAAAAAAAAGAAGCCTGGCACATTTAGAATCATAGAATCATAGAATCATCTAGGTTGGAAGAGACCCTTGGGATCATCGAGTCCAACCATCTACCCTAATCTACAAAGTCCTCCCCTACACCATATCCCTCAGCACCACATCTAATCGTCTCTTAAACACATCCAGGGATGGTGACTCAACCACCTCCCTGGGCAGCCTATTCCAATGCCCGACCACCCTTTCCGTGAAGAACTCCTTCCTAATGTTCAGTCTAAACCTACCCTGTTGCAGCTTGAAGCCATTTCCTCTCGTTCTATCATTAATTACCTGTGAGAAGAGACCAGCACCAACCTCTCTACAGTGTCCTTTCAAGTAGTTGTAGAGGATGATGAGGTCTCCCCTCAGCCTCCTCTTCCTCATACTAAACAGATTTAAGTAAGTAACTACATTCAGACCTCTTAGTCATTATGATGCTAATTAACGTAGCACAGAAAGGGAATAATATTAGTTAATCTCTTAATGTACACCCTCTATTGGCACATGCATCTTTGGCATACAAGTACTGTTGCATTTGAAGGAGCTGTTTATGGAAGATGTTAGTGGTGAATACATAGCAAGATTCTTTGTCATATTAGTGACACTAAAACTGCACTGCACACAAAAGACTGTTGAATCCTCCGGTGCTTCGGTGAATAATGAAACTGATGTAGTGGTAGAGTTTGATTGTTTCTGAAAGGATTCACGATCTCTTAAAGGAATGAGGTCTCTTCTACACTATTAAATCTTTTTGATCAAACGTAAATGAGAAGAATCCTCTTTTGGAATGGATTATCATTTATTGTCAAGATATACCAGAACTGATGTGGACTGCTTTTGGAGACATTTCTTTGTTGCATGGATACATTTAACTCATTTCTGCTTTTAAGCATTTCTGCTTAATTCTCTTAGTAGTTACAGGTTATTGTTTTAGACTGGGGACAACTTCTTCACTGGGCCCTCAATTTGCAGTGCCTGTCTTCCTGCCTCTGCTAATACCAAAATGTTACCTGCAGCAGAGTCAGCACAACTGTGAATTATAATAAAAAAAAAGAATGTAAGTGGATTTAGTGGCATAATCAGTTGTTGCTGCTTGAGGTGCAATAGAGATCTTCCCTATCTGTTGCCTGCAACCATAGCAACTGAATTCACTATGTCCTGGTTATCCAGAATTATGAACGTTGCATTTGCAGGGCTTTTTAAAATACTCAGATACCCAGAAATGGCACTCACTGTTCACAGTGCAGTGGGAACATGCAGTTATGAATCATGTATGCTTTATGAGAGGAGATTAATGGTAGAGTGGTAGTGGTTAATAACTTGTAGTCTGAGATAAAAACCTGATTTCCCAATTCAAGACTGACATCTGATTTTCCTAACACAGCTTATTGCTTCTACCTGCATAACCACAGTGCTGTTATTTTCCACAAACTTGTGTTTAAGACTTACATGTTAATTTGGAATTAACACCAACAAAATTCTGCAAAGGCTGCAAAGATGCATTAGAATAAAAAAGATCTAGAAGTTATTTGGGTATTCTGCATACAACACAGAGTGGTAAGTCACTCTGCAGTCTCTTTGCTTCAAGTGTCAAACTGACGGCCATCACAGATCATGCAGAAGACTCCAGCAGACTACTTATCATCAAATGATGATGCTGAGTAGTGCATCCCAAATGGCAACAAAAGTATGGGAATGTCTATGTAACTGAGGTGAAGCAAAACTCTGGGATTTATTTGTGGAAGTGGATGATCTCCCAGAACTCTGAAAGAACTATGTTGTGAAAGTACAGACAAAAAGAAAGGACTTTAAATACATCAATCAAGTTTGGACGTGGTTTTGTATGACTGGAGAATGTCTTGTTTACATTCCAAGAAAGAGCAGAGGTAGGAAAGGATCTGGGAAACTAGGAGCATCTTCCCCTTCTAGAGCAGCACTGATGAAAAAACAAGTATAGTCAAAGATCTCAATCCTTGACCTGAGGAGTGAAGACATTCTAGTCCTTTAAGTGGGTTTCAAGAGCAGCAAAAAAAAAAAAAATCCCTTGCCCTCGTGCTGCTCATCTGCCTCCTCTTTTCTTTACAAGCCTGGTCCCTCCACCCAAGTTAGTGGCTGTCTCCACTGAGCTTAAAAGATTATGAGTTACATCTAATTAAGAACACAGGACCTGTCACAAGGTCTCTTAATTTTGTGCAGTCACAGATATAAGAGATGGATTGAACATTTGTTGTTAAGTCTTCTCTTGCATGACAAATTCTTGTCTAGCTTATGACCTGAGTTACAGCTACACAAGCTAACAAATATCATATTATGGTATTTTCAATTATGTCAGAAAATCTATGGCCATTCTGGAAGCTGCAAAAAATTGCAATCATAAATTAGGCCAGGCAAAACTGAAGGACAAATCAAAGGAAACAGGCTGCTAAAGTATAGGGAGGGACTAACCACTCTGCTGTAGATCTACCATCTTACAGCGTAGACACATCCAGTAGGACAATCCCCCATTGAAACAGAACAGCATGGAAAAGACAGACAGGTCTCACTAATGAGGAGGCGTACAGAGACTTGCTGTAAAGAGGGGTTCAGTCTATCTCTGGCTTTTGCCTTATTTTCTTTGACATTTTGATTTACCTGACTGGCTCAGGGAAACTCTAACAAGGGGATAGAAAGCCCAAAAGCAAACTGGAAATGCAGAAAATACTTTGCACTTCTTGCATTCCCTGCATGCTGATGAAAAGGGCAGTTTTAAAATCACTCCAGTGAAGTGGTTCAGGTTCTTTTTTGATTAATTTTGACCTCTATTAATAGTCAGACTTCCAAGCTACCAACCTAAGTCACTGGCAATTGGTTTGCTTTCCTTAGTCACCCTTCCAAGATCACTTAGACCCTCAGGCTCTAGAATATTTCTGAGCCAGACTCTTAAACTGATATCTGGCAATAGTTGTGCATAGTCCTATCCAATTTCAACTAAAGTGCCCTTCACAAAGTCCATTCATTTCTGTTCTGTATAGGGTGGTATTTGTGAGAGCTGATGGGGATAAAATAGCATGTTATATGCCTGCAGAAGTTCATCTATCCTAAAGCAGCAGGTGCTTACCAGCATTGCTATTTGCAAACAACTCTTCAGATTAAGTCCAAGCAGATGTTAACAACAGCATATCTTTACACAAAGAGTATTAAGAGCCATTTGGACTAGCAGAGGCGGTTATTTGCAAGCCGCCTTTCTTCCTCTTTTATTTCAGCTGTTTGCCTCCATAACAGCTGCTGTTTTCAGTGCTGTGGTGTCTATGGACATCACGTCAAGTTATGCTGATAGTTGACTGTTGCCATTAACATGCTGGTGTGGTCATTTTTCCATCATTTGCAGATACACCCCTTGTAAGAATTATAAGGGGAATAGATAGTTTCAGCCTTATTTTGTGAAAATGTAACACAAAAATAAGACATTAACTTTTAACCTGCTAGCTTTGTATCACAGTGAACTTTAAAACTTGCTCCTGGAGCTTTGTGAAATGGTGGAAAATGTAATTCTGTGAGTAAGGTCCTATCAAGAACAGGAGATGTGGGCCCTGCAGCCTTGTAGTAGTAGCTCTGTAGAGGATGGAACATTCCAGAAATTTCCTCCCAGGGAAAAAAATTGTCTTCAACCTCCAAATACTATGATGTGAATGGGGTGACAGAACGGGTCAGGGTTTGCTCCTTGTTGGGTAGCCCAGAGCCACCTGCAGAGGGCCTCCCATTGACTGTGGGCCAGAGGCTTCCTCTAGAGACAGTATCTGAAGCCGCTCATGGAGCTGGGTCTGATAAAGGTGTATTATCACTGGGGAAGGGTTTGCAGGGCTGCAGTACAGCCTCAAAGTACGTTGTGTTTCTACCTTTATATTGTAGGTCTGGAAGAAGGGTGAGATACTCTGCTTTTTCTCCTTGCTGGCTATACCTAGCTGGCTCACTGGAAGAAAGAATTGACTGTGTATGTTGAGGCAGCTGCCTGGTTAAAATTCATCTATGTTGAATCTCATTTAATTCCCTTGAAATTACAGTAGAGATGAGTGAAGCCCTTTGCTTCTGAGAAGCTGGGCCTTGTTACAGCACATTTTTCCTACAGGTTTCCCCTGGAGCACAGGGCAACAGCCAGTCTTGTTAGAGCAATAAAATGCTGTTCGTACATAACACAAGTGCTCTGGATGCTATACTGTCAGTAATTTTTAGTGGCCATATGCAGCTTGACATGTCTTTAGGTCTAAACCAAGCTACCAAGAGACAGTAAGAATTTCTTTTTATGTCTTATCACAGATGTTACTATTTCCTGAGCCATTCGTGCTGAACAGTTCCCTGGGTTAGCCGTCCATGTCACTGTTACTATATTTGTAGTATTGTGGCAGCAAGGAGCCCTAGTCAGAGGCTCATATCTCTGGGGATATGAGGGGCTTGCATACCAGGCCCTGTATAAACACCCGCCGTGTTCTGCTGTGTTTATCCAGCTTTAGGCTGACACAGTGCGGTGGAAACTGGGGGGGAGCAAAGTTCTTGTGGTGGGAACCTGCTGTGGAACATCTGAATGCACACACATTTCTTGTGGCTGCAATGGTTGTTTTTACTCAGGGCAAACAGATTATGAACATCTATATAATACATATAAATAAATTAAATATGAATGTGTGTAATATATAGTACCCATTTTATTAGTCATTCATATTAAGAGGTAAGTATCTATTTGTGTCTGAGGCAACAGGTGGCTTAGACAGAGGCATAAGATCCCTTCCTTAATTTATTGAAAAGCCTTCTTTTCATGGCAGCAGATAACAGGAATCCTAATAGGGACTACATTCTTCTTGAAAAGAAGAGAGATATCCCCGTTTTCTCCTCCTCCCCCTTTACAGTAATCCTAGTTTCACACCTAAAATCATTTCAGCATTCTGTATTGTTCTTTCCATACATACGCACAGCCAAAGACAAGAATCATGAAGCTCAAAATATCATGTATCAACCTCTGGGAACAGGTGGACTGTGACTCTGGGGCACAGAGCTCTTGTTAAGGTGGTTTTTTTTGTGTAAAAGTAGCTTAGCACAACAGTTCTATTACCTACCGTATTTAAGCCACCTGTCTGCCAGGGGTTATGCTGCCCCTGAGATCCGCAATTTACTAGATGGAACAGCTGACTGACAGCGCCTGTAATCTTTGTGAGTTAAAACACAAAGCAGCAAAAACCAGGCCAGCCTCTCTTCTTGTTACTGGGTCTCAGCAGAATTATTTATCTGTTGAGTTTGCAAACTTTGAAGCCCCTTTTAATACACTTCTGCCATTTATCACCTTTTCAGGGCTTAAGACGGTGCTTACCTCTTCACAGTTACCCAAACAGTAATGTTTTATGCAGCCAAGGTCGTCTAAATTATTTGAGAACTGCATGCTAATGTAATTGTCAGCAAGTAACTTGCTCCCACAGGCACATTAAACCATCTTTTACTTACATAAACATTCAGTTAAGAAGACCAGTCCCTTTAGCAATATATAGAGAGTAAAGTTTTAACAGATGCGCCATTTCCTTTTTTCTCCATTATTTTACATACTTTCAATTTTCTTTTTCCTTTCTCTTTTCCACTGGAACTAGGTTGCATTTTGTTACAGGTCAGGTTGTGTTTTAGAGTTGTTGTCAAACAAGCCTCTCCCAGACCCTCCCTTCTCATGTCTGAAGTGTGTTTGGTCACTGATGTTAAAAGGACACTGTTGATATCCGCTAAAGACAAATATTGGCAGCTGTTGTTGGAATAAGGGAGTAAAACTACTTTCTGTCAAAGGGATGTGGATGTAATTGAAGCAGTTTCCACCAAAGGGGCAACTATTGTAATGTTGCCAGGATGGCCAGTTTCTAAATTGCCAATGTACCAAAAACCAAACTATGTTCTCTGAGAAAGAAACAGTTCAGATTAAAGGATGCAATTTTTTAAAGAAAAAAAGTATAAAGAAATAGGGAAAGGGAAGAGAAAGGAATGGAAAGGAGAGGAAAGGCTATGACTGAGAAAAACTGAGCACTCCGAAAACGTCTACATCTTATCCAAGACGCGGGCATTTAAATCAGTGTATTATGCTGCTCTTAGTTCTATCTGAATGAGGCCTCTGGGAGTGCAGTTGTGGCCATGGCTGGAATTTGGCACTACAGTGTTGACCTTTAGCTTTAGTGAAGCGGCTCAGACGATGGCTTCTTGATAAGTGGGTCAAACTAAACACAGCATAGAAGAGATACTGGAAAGATAATAGGAGGCTTTTGCCTGCAAAAGTTGGTCTTTTGCAGCTTGTTGACCTCAATGTGTAGAGAGACGATATGTTACAGGACAACATTTTGATAGTACAGGAGAGAGGCAGGGCCATTTTATAAGAAAATGTCTGGAGGTGTTTATTGTAGACAAAAATGAAATGGCCGAAGTCTGTACTGAGACTACTATAATTGTGCTCAATTAGGCTAATGTAGAAATTACAATGGTTCTTCTCAGTGTGGAGCCTGTGGAGAAATTAAACGTTTAAAGAGAATTTAAGAAACTATCTAACGATTTATAAATATTTTTAAAAATTATATTTCAGGAAAAAAAGACTTGATGATACTGTATTGGCTTCAGTGGGAAGAGGATATAAATAAATCTCAACTGCTTGTAAAAATGCAGACTTCCTCCTAAGAATTTAGTTAGATTTGTAAATGGCGGGGGGACATTTGTCACTTGAGTAAAATTCTGTATTAGAAACTAAACACTGTAATGAAATTCACTACTAGTTAGTAAATATTTCCTGTTTGCAAATAATCCAGCTGGCAACATTTGCCCTAAATGACTACTGTATATATAAAGAACAAAAACTTAACTGCAGATCCACCTGCAATTGAGGGAAACATTGGAGACAATTATTCTTGAGCAAGATTTGTTTCCAAAAACGTATTTGATGTACAGAAAACTACAGCAATTGCTCATTAATACTGGTTGTTTACTTGCTGCAAAGTTAACCTGCAGAAAGAGGGGCAGAAGTTTCACTTCCCCCATCTTACACATGCATTCCTTGTAGCAAACAAACTTTTATTAGGCATTCTCATGAGCTTATATTACAGATGTTCAATTCTTTGCATCACCAAAAATAACAGAGGGGGAAGAGCGAGCCATGCTTCAACGGAATCCCTTATTTAGGCAAAAAAAAAAGAAAAAAAAAGAAAAAATTAAAAAAGGGGACTTGCTGTTTAATGATAAGAACTGATAAAAGACATAGGTTACTGTTACAGCTATAGATTTCATGTTAAAGTCAGAAAGTTGTAGCAAGCAGAAGTGACAGTTGCTGCATGGGTAGAATACTACACAGGGCATTTAAAGCATTTCATTACAAATAACAGCTTTTGCATAAGACTCATTGACATCTGAGAATGTCTTATCTGGTAGCAGATTAAAACTTTCAAATCTCCATTAGGTTGGTAATTGCTATTGTTCTCTTTGTCAAGATGGCTAAATTGAGCTGTAGTGAGTACAGTGAACTGCTGCTCACCACAGGGTATGTGGGGCAGAAGGAGGCTCACACTTCAGATTCAAAACAATGCACTACAAAATTACACTTTCAAGGAAATGCTGTAGATCCATCTGACTTCCACTGACAAACATATTTTCCCTGACAATCAATTAATGAAAATGAATACTTCAGATCATGGTGAAAATACAGAGTGGAACATTTCACTCTCTGGGACAATCCTCCTCAGAAACATATGTACTTTAAATATGTAGTTTTCTTCTGTGAGAACAGTACCAACAAATATCCTAACTGTACCCGTCCTGTCTTGAAATGCCTGCAATTTAGATAGGGTCCAGTTTTGTACCACCACTCCCACAGGGGTAGGCTCAGATACACAAAGGTCTCAAGGTCCTTAACTCCACTCTTCCTTGCCTTTCTCCTCACACAGTCCATGCATTTCAATAGGATACCCTCAAGGAGTAAAGTATTGTCACACGTCTTGGCACCACCACAGCCAAAGTGAATAAGGAGAGAGAACTGTGTTAGATCCAAGAATCTGTAAGCATCTGTTTTTATCACAAATTTATTATAAAGCCGATAGGTATACCTGTTACTGTCAGAGCTGACTGCTTAGTCATTATTTCAGCCTTTTGTACCTGTTTTAGTGTCTGCCTTGTAATTTATTAAGACATTTCTTTGTTTTTCCTCTAAAGTGTCTGCCTATGTGCTTACTGCCAGAGCCAGGAACTCTTCACTGTATGCACGAGTGATCTGTTCCAGGGCTGGCGGCAGCTGCCCTGCGCATCTTGACGGGCTGGAAATGGCACAGCTTTGTGACACTGCCATGGCCAGCGGCCAGGAACGTGTACACCACAGTATGCAGTCTCTATAGGTAAAGGGGCCAGCTGCTCAAGAAAAAAACACACCCCCTCCTTTTTGGAAACCCAAACATAGTCTGATCTAGGCTGACGCTCCTGGGGCTTTGTTGCAGTTCAAACTATGAGATTACAGCTCTGAGAAAAGCAGTAGTTAATGGTCTCCCTGACTCTTTAGTCTCTAGAAATACTCAAATATGTTACTTAATAGCTTTTTATATAAAGCTTCAAGCATTGCTTTGTTGACTTCTGCAGATACGAAGGTTAAATTATCGGTATAATGTACTTTTAAATGTGTACTTAGACAGGCCAAAAACTTTTTCTCTCTCCCTCTATAATGACATAGCATTTCTGTATCAACGTCTCCCTTTCATAAATGTGCCACTTTCTTAATGCCTTGCCAAACTACTGCTTTTTCCTTTTTTCCTTTTATGCATATAAGTGGAAGCTGCTCTGTGCAATGATTAACAACTGCGTCTGGAATGTATCTACAGCTTTTTTATATATCATAACGCTGTCTGGGCCCTCATTCTGCAGACCTTTATGCTTAACTTCACACAGCAGGAGGAATCTGTGTTTTTCATTCTCACTTTAAAATGTATAACAAAAATCAAATTATCACTTGAGTAACTCATTGCTTTCTTGAATGTATTTGTTACCAAGCTTCATAGAAATATTTAAACAACATTTAAACCACCTGTTAACTTACTGGATTCTAATTTCCTTACACTCACATGAAGTAAAACTTCAAAAAATTATATATATATATAAATGTATTTGTAATTTAATCTTTCAGACACACATGATATGAATGGTAATTTAAATGAGCCATACTTCCAAGGCAACTTTCAGATCTGAGTGATATCCAAAGTGAGTGAAATCAATACTTCAGAGGCAGTAATGGGCACATCACTCATGATGGAATGAGCACTGTTGGCAGGAAACTATGCTTAATATGAATAAACAAGTCACACCTAGATTTGTATTCAGCAATTTCCTGCACAACTACAGAAAGGGAAATAGAAAGATGTGACGGCTGAGTTTAAGACCAGTCAAATATGATCTGCAATAGCTACACTTCTGAGTAAGATTACCAGTACTGCCAGCACTGAGAGTTCCTCCTGTTTGATCAAATGGCTACAACAGATCTTTATCTTATAATATTATTTCCATACTTGTAAAGTTCCATTAAAGGTGAAGATCATTCTCTCTCTGTATTAACAAAACTAAATTTGCCCCAGATTCTCAGACTAATTCTGCTAACAGGGTACTACAATTTCTTTTCCTTATCGAATAATAATTTAAAAAACATTATTTCTTTTCACATTCACTGATTAAAATAGAGTAGGATGTAGCAAGCATGAAATTTTGTACTAAATTAAGGAAGAGAATCATGTTTAATATTTTAAATTTTTTGCTACAGAAACCTACAGAGCAGCAGATATTTCCGATCTTCTAATATATCACATTTAAACGTTTTTGCATTGCTTCAAACTAAGAAGTCCACACAGATCATGGTCTCTCCCATGTTTAAATTTGCACTCGAATACTTGAGTACTGTAAGGCCTTGTACAATGTCTAAAAGGGTGTGAAGAGAAAGTTGCATAGTCTGTTGCTGAGCACAAGTAACATACATTCTCTTGCATGGTTATCACCTCCTTTCAGGTGGAGAGAAAGTAACTTGTCCAGGTACCATAGACTCATAGAATGATTTTGGTTAGAAGGGACCTTTAAAGATCACCTAGTCCAATCCCCCTGCCATGGACAGATTGCTCAAAGCCCTGTCAAACCTGGCCTTGAACACTTCCAGGGATGGGGCATCCACAACTTCTCCGGGCAACCTGTTCCAGTGCCTCAACACCCTCATAATAAAAAATTTATTCCTTCTATCCAATCTAAATCTACCCTCTTTCAGTTTAAAACTGTTGCCCCTTGTCCTGTTACTACAGGCCCTGGTAAAGTCTTTCTCCATCTTTCTTATAAGTCCCCTTTAATATACTGAAAGGCTACAATAAGGACTTGCTGAAGCCTTTTCTTCTCCAGGCTGAAGAACTTCAAATCCCTCAGCCTTTAGGCATAGAAGAGGTGTTCCAGCCCTTTTTCCATGTTAAGCTTTATTCCATCTGAAAGCTCTACTTCAATTTCCTATATTCACGAGTTCTTACAATGGTTTGGTCTGGGAATTAAATTATCTGGGGGGCTCATTAGTCCTTCAAATAGTCATTCAATTTTTAAAACAAATATCTGCTTAAACAGAAGAAATTATAAACTTGGTGTGAAAGACTGAACGTGCATGTATGTGAGTGCACTGGTAAGTTTAGGAGATGGTAACAGCAAAGAGCTGGCTGACTATATTTTTAATGTATTTCAGAAATTCTCCTAACCTGATAAAAAACATGAGCATATTATTATAATAATATGGGACATTGCATCAATGTAGACAGTGGACATAAATTCTTACTTTTATATACTTTTATATACTTTTTATACCCAACAGAAAATTAATTCTTCATATTTATACCTCTCTTAGAGAACAATATTCATTGCCATCAGCTTGCTATGTATCTCAGATGTAACACACAGAAAATGTTAATATATAGAGAGTATAGTTATGCATACAGTTATATTTACTCTCTATATATGTATTTCAAAAAATATTTCTGTATGTATAACAGTTTTATAAAAATAGCTATCATGAATTAATAAATTGGTATGTATCCCTTGTATTTCTTTTTCCTGTTATTAAATATCTTTCTTTGTTCAGATTCTTTCCACCATTCTTCTCCTTTCCGTCATGTTCCCCCAACTTTCTTTTAGTCTGACACGTGCTTTAAGTTTTTGGATTTGTTTTTGTTCCTACCTTCTACTGTAGCAGGCCTGGAGAATTGTTTCTGTCTCTACTCACCATCTGCACCTGGGTGTTATGGCTATAATCATCCTAAATAATTCTTCCCTTTTCTTCAAAATGTGTCCCACAATGGTCTGGCTACTTTCTTGACCTGCCTTTCAAACTTTTATCAGCTTGGTTGGAAAGTCTGTGGACCATGAGTTCTGCTCCTGGCCTAGGTATTTATTTTTCCTGAGCTAATGACTGCATTAAAAATCAAATTGGTTAATGGTATTTTATGGTTCTTTATGAAGAAGGAAAGAGTACTTACGGTTTTACTCCAGGTGAGACCTGTGGTATGATGCTCTTTGATATAAGCTTGAAGCTCAGACCAGATGTTCAGATATGACTTCACCCAATCAACATGGCGTGCATCACTGTAAAAACACAGACAATATTTATATGTGTGAATGTTTGTGCCTAGAATCAGAAAGCACTGCTACTCTTGCTTAAAGTAGATAAAACCCAATGTCTGCCTTAAAGCTATGGACAAATCAGTTGGCAGCAAGCCTGCCCAGTGATGAAAATACTAAGGCCTACTACATGGAAAGCTTTTAGATCCTTCCAGAGGACAAACAAGGGCAAATGATGCCTCTAGCACAGAGTGATTCCTGCTGGAAGAGTGTGTCGTCATCCTGTTCAGCCTCAAAGTCAACTGAAGAAGCACTAAAGGTCTATGGAACTGTGCAGCAGCCACCCAGACCCAGTCTCAGGGTGCTGAATTTTAGAAAACTAAATATCCATGGGTTCTGTAAGATATTCTAGCTTCCAAGTTCAAATGTAGCCAAGGTACTACTGGAATATGTTATAGTCATCAGACTCAAATATTTATACATCAAGAATTTTTAAAGTACAAGTCACAAGTTGGCTCTGGAGTCATTATTTGGAAGGCTTAGTCTTCCAATGGGACAGTAAGTGAAAACAAGAAATATGTAGAGAGAGAGAAACTGCTTGTAAGATGGAGTCCTTACTTACGGAGATCCAGAAAAGAATTATTACTGAATAGTGATGGCTACGGACTGGATTCTCACAAGGATTTGGGTTATCTACCTTCTATTTATTTACTTTGGAGTTAGGTGCTTAATATTGCTGAGGATCTCGGTCAACAGGTTTAATCCAAAGCCTACTGAAGTTAAGGGAGAGCCTTCTACTACTGTGGAAGACATTGTGATCTGATTCAGTGAAAAACAGGAAAAGAATTCCTTATTAGGGGAAGAACTAAACACCTAACTAGTGTACTTCGTCTATACCATTACGTGAGACATTTTCTTCTTCAGAATAAGTACTTCTAAAGCTACATTGTAAAAATCTTCAGTTGTCCCAGTAGGTACCTTCAGTAGGTAAACTAAGGCTTGAGGAATAATACATAATGTATATATAGCATATATTTTATATAGTATATATTTTTGTACATATATCATAAACAGAAATACATACAAAAGTTTCTTACTTATATGAAGTTTTCCCCACTAAAGAGGAAAAACTCAACTTCAAATGCTCTTCTTAACTGGGATATAAAATCAAGAGCCAAAATCTGGCCTCCAGAAGTACCAAATCAACAGGATTTATACATTAGTTTTCTAAGAGGGCATAGGAAGGACCTGTGTTTTTTCTCTTTCTCTGTCAGCTTACAGATCTCACTTGTGGAAGCTTTCTGTGAATTCCTTGTGCTCTTTAAGAACAGTGCAGCGGTACAGAAAAGAATCCATTTGGGAGCTATGGAATTAGATGCTCCGTTGCATACTCCTATCACCTAAATGCACATTTTCAAGCGAAGAACGAGAACAGCAACAATATGAATGCACAAGTGAGACAAGGACGCATAGCAGCTAGCTAGCCACACATCGATACCTAAAGATGTATTTGCAGATGAGCTTATGATGCCAGAATACCAGAAAATTAAATACAATCCTATAATTTGCAGAAAGTGAAAACTAGCACTGCTAGTGCTGCTGCCATTCTCAACCACAACATGCAGGTCAAAGATGAGGAGGGGAAAATATACTACTGCAAGCAGATTTTATCTGATAGTTTTTAGTTTCTAAAATGCTTTCTGTGATGGCCTTCTGTGATGTTGGTATGGTTAGTGCTCCATTCTCTGGCTGGTAGATACTGGGGCTTGGCAACATACCTGTGCTTGTAGTCCTTTAATACCCTGTTAGTATAAAAGGTAGCGGCATCGTTCATCTCCTTGACGTAAGGGCCTGGTTTAGGAGACTAGGACCATCAATCAACCCATGGTAGCAGGAAACGACAGAAGAAGAAAGGAAGTAAAACATTAGTCAGACACGTTCCCTGATGTATTAGATACATTACAAAACACCTTCTTGGATGTAGTAGACTGAAGAACTATGCAGATGACACTGCAGAGTTCTGCAAGATTTGGAACTAATCTGGCCCACACTATCCAGAAGCACATTCCCAGCCCTCCCAACCATCCTGTGCGTAACTCACCACTGCTATCCACCCAAGGGCAGGTATGCTTTCACTGACGGCTGAGAGGTGGTTGAACATTTGACTTCCTCTGTTCCTCTCTCTGAAGTTCTGGATTTCCTGAATCTTTTCTGATATTGGCTTGAGAAGCATTGCCACCTCATTCTGGAAAAAAACAACAACACAACAACAAGAAAAGACGACGCTGCTGTTACAATGGTTCATCTAAAAACACCCTGGGGTTTAACATTGTCCTCCCTGCCCATTGATTTAACAGTTGGAAAGAAAGGTCAGTATATTCTCTACATTAAAGTAACAATTTAATTACTCTCCTCTGGTTGCGGCGGCAAAGCGCACAGACATTAAGTATTAATAACGTGTTGCAACAAAAAATCTTCTCAGCACTGGCAGCATTTTCACACGCTGCCCAGGTTAAGAGCCACAGAGACCCCACAGCCCAGAGCGAGCAGAATGCTTGTATTTTTCATCTGATATCCCTGGAACTTTTTGAGAGTAGTTGTTACACTGGCTTGAATTTTTCAAGTTATTAGCCAAGTTGTTCTTTCTATAAGAAACACAAACTATTTGCTAGATTAGAGGCCTCTTATCATCTGGAAACAAGACTGAGAAGTAATATGCTAAAGGCAGTATCAATTTTAGCTTTCCCTTTTGGTAAATTTTAATGTTTTAATTTCTTTTGGCTGCAAGTAATGTGGGAGGATTTCATGGGAAACACACAGCCTGCAAGCCATGGTTTGGGGAAATTCTCCTTGTTAATCAGAAACGAATGGTATCCAGGGGAATGACTGTTGAGCGGAAGGAATAGTGTCGGAGTGAAGAGAAAGCAGAATGAATGCAGAAGCTATCCAAGTTCTTTCCTGTGCAAAGTGAATGCTAATCACACTGGCCCAGTGTCTCAGAAAAACTAATTTAGAGCACTAACTCACTGGGAAAAATTCTTCCACTCGAAACCAGTACATTGAGGGACAAGGAGTCATTAGTTTACAAGCAAAACAACTGCTGTACCTTGCAACCCTATAAAGTGTTTCTATAAAAACAGTCCAATTCTGTATTGCAAAGGTATGCCAGCAGAACCCTTGCTGTGTCCCACCAAAGAGAGTGCACCATTCTGATTTTCTCTGGCACTTCACTTGGAAATCACTCAGGCTGTGGCAGAAGTCTGTATGTTTTCTCACCTTTTCTCAGGACTACTTGTTTAATAGAATCTAGTGCTTGTTGGAGACAATTGATGCTCATATTCTTGAGGACTAATGCTGTCAACAAAACACAAGACGATATGCGCATTTATGCTACTTGTTCTCTGTCATCTGTAATATATTTCTTTTCACCCTTCCGTAAGAACTCACCTTTACAGAGCTTTATGTCACCTTAAAATAAGCATATTTGCTATGGATCAACATAGGTCAAAAGACATTCGGAAAACAGGACAAAAAGAGGTTCTGTATTTTTTAAAGAGCTTTAATCCAGCTATGGAGCCTTCATATTTTAGTGGTAATGTAGTTTTGAGAAAGGCCTATGCATCTGAAATGCATGGGGATATTTGGTCTTCTCCTACAACAAAGTGGGTTGGGAGAAAAGAAATATTTACAGTATTACTGGGAGATGAAAAGACTTTTTGTTGATGGCTTAATGACCAGCATAAGTCATTAAGTTTGAAAAAGCCCTGAAACCTCCATGATTTGTAGTTCTTAAAAACTAATTTTGTTGCCATAACATGATAAACTCTGCAGGAATTCTTCTTTCTAATTTTCACTTGTTTACAACATGCCGCAGCTGGTTGGTTCTTTCTTATTTTGCAGGGAAATCTTTCAAGTATGATAGTAGTTAACAAAACTGAAATTTAAGAAAGGGCTTGTTCTGCTTTGATATTATGCCAGTTTTCCTCCCATAAAGTCTAAGGGATATTTACAGTCCTTAGCTTACTGTGAATCTTCATGGCCCAGTTCCAGCTAAAGAGAATATCAGGGCTAAAAATACAGCTCTACAAATGCCTGGTATATCTAGACAGCACTGGGAGGCAGCACGTTTCTGTGGATAGGGCATAGAAATGGGAGTCCATAAATGAGTCTCTGTAGCTCTCACACCAAATTATCATCAGGTTTTTGGAAAGTTGTGTTACCTTTCTGTTCTTCAACTTCCTATGTATGAAAAGATGCTCATGTAGCTGTTTTATTTTGTAGAACACTTTGATATCTACAGATAAGAAGGCAAAATTAGGGCCAAACATTTTCCTGAATGGTACTGTAAGACCCACGCCTCCTTCTCCTCCTATAGAAAAACTCCCAACCACATCTGTGAGGGCTTTCTGTCAGTGCTACGGACAGAATTTCTGTCCCTCAGAACACAGGACTTAACCTGGCCAGTGACTCAACTGTTTATAAAAGCGTAATAGATTTATGTAATTTCACAGAAAAAGTGCCCTGTGGGTGTTTTAAAGTTTCAATATATATTGCTAAGGAAAGTAATCATTCACTGAGCACTGTAGTGACACCAGAAAGAGCCACAAAGGGCTTGAGGTTCTTCTCGGCTCTGTCCCACGTGAGATGCAGTGGGAGAGCAGCACAGCCTTCCCTTCGCTCTCCCCTTGTCCTGCTCTGCACTGGCTGCTGCCTGGCTGCACAAGTGTGTGTGTGTGTGTGTGTGTGTGTGTTCATGCAACCTTCTCGTCATCCAAGTTTCTGTGTAAGGGCTGGACACCAAGGAATACAGGCCTGCAGGGAAACACTTAATTGAGTCCTGTCTCCCTCCAGTCAGTCCTAAAGTTTTAGTTAGTGATTAAACTGCAGATGAATTATAGTGTATACGGCATATGGGTATAGAAAGGCTCATTAATTCTGGCAGTAATCGGTCTTGTTTGGCTCCACAATGCAGAACCAGTTGTGCTGAGGGTTCTAGAAGAATAATCTCTTTATTGCAATGAATATTAAAACAGCTGGTTGTTAATAAAATGATTGTCTATACCGTATCTCTAAGAAAAAATGAATTCAAGGAGATGAATCAGAGCTGTTGGAAAAATCTTCAGCATGCCTTTGGCATGTGCTAGATAAGATTTCTTGTCATTTAAGACACAGCACAGTTGTTTAACAGAAATTTAAGAGTCTTTGTATAAACACCATTCCTATTATAATATCAGTTTTGCTGAAAAGTTTAAAAATGCAACAGTGGACAACTTGGAAATAGCAAAAGTAAGTCCCGGTATGGCTTTGTCCTTTTTTAGAACTTACTATAACCAGACGGTCTTTAAAAAAATTAATACCTAAACAACCAGCCAGCTTTGATCCATGTCTTGTCATTCTTATTAGAAAATAAAGATTAGTAAGACTACTGCAGTGATTAGCTGAAAGACTGCAAAAAAGCTAGGGCATGTAACAAGAACTGCTGTAGGCTTTGGCATCAGATACTTAACAGTCTCAGCCCAGTCTCATAAAATGTCCTGGCGTACCAGTACCAGTATTGCAACAGACCCCACCAAACAGACTTTCCTCTCCTTCACATTGTTGTAATACTCACACGAGGAGTTCCCCAGATGACAGGTTTAACAGGACTGGGGCACATGGATTTCATTCAGGAGAATGGCCATACTTTTGGGTTTTGTAATTTTTGCGGTTTGCCTGTGAAGTCACAGTAAAGCAAGTGGCTTGCTTAAGCTGTGGCTGCTCAAGCCAGTGATTACTTGAAAATCTCAGCTTTCATTTGAGAAAACTGGTATTTTCTCAGGACCACTTTTGTCCAGAAACCTGCCGGCATGAATCACAAAGGCGCAAAACCCAGCAGGTAAACAAAAATATGTTTTTTAAAGATCTTATGTATTTTTAAGCTAATCTTACATGGTTTTGAGGGGTGAGATTGTTTACTGAAGAATTTTTATGTTGATGGGTGGCAGCACAATTCAGACCTCGCTATTATAGTGTTCAAATCCACCTGACCTATTATGAAAAAAAGTGGCAAGGGAACAAATACCCTTTTAAGTCATGCTAACTGAGGGGGTGGCAACCTTTGGCGTAGGAGCAGTAAATGAAAGCTGAGAGCATTTGGGATCAGCAGCCCCTTCATTTTACTCAGCTGCAGCCAGAACAGCATGACTACAACCTTTATCCCGTGGTCTACAGCTCCGTTATTTTCTTCTGTCGGTTCAAAATCTCCCTCAAACTTACATTGTGTTTTTCCCAGGCAAGTTTGAAACATGGAGCTGATTTGAATCAGCTGTCTTTGTATACGCTGGCAAGTAGTGCAGCCTAATAGGAATGGTTCTGTAGAGCAAAACAGTTGGTGCTGAGGACCTGACGTTCACATTGTGCGCATTGAGGGGCGGGGGGGAAGAGTATTTTGGACTAGCTGTAAATCGTGGTTTAGTTGCTGTCTGGGAGTGTATCCTCTATTTAACTTCATCAGAAAGATAACTATTCTGTACAGCCAAAGACTGCTCTACAGTGTGAATCACAGCATAGTAAACGGGGCTGATCTGAAGGAAATATGTAGTCCCACTGTGAACTAAAACACTGCTGTCGACACAGCCATTATCTCTGCAAACAGCCTAGCACAGTCCTATCCCACGTTTCATCCTTTCAAGGGATGAAAGATGCCATGGATAGTGTCCGCCACACTCAGTGCTAACAATTTAAAAGGTGAGCATCTGCTCTCAGCTGAGACTTGATTCCCTCTATTGTAAATGAAGAAAGAGATGTCCCTGAGGAATTCTTTCCACCTATTAATAGATGTTAGAAGACTATATGTTAGAAGACTATATATTAGAAGACATTAATAGATGTGAAGACTGCACTCTAGAGGCGCTGCCGTTTACTGTAAAGAGAGACTAGAAAGACACCTTACACAACACACCTACCTTGACAGCTGAAGCTGATGAGCAGAATCCCATCCTGTGTCTACAGGAATAAGATACTGGTAGCTTCAGTGATCACCAGTGAGATGCATTTCTGCTATGAGTGGCTATGATTCTAGAACTAAAATAGTTTTAGATTAACTGTAATTTCCCTTATTTTGTAAAAGACAATCTGTAAAGGAGACTTTCAAATTTAAGTTAGTCCTTTTTTTGTATATATGTGATTTAAGAAAGGCTTGTCTTTTCTGTTGTAGCTGTGTATCAACAATCCGAATGGAATCAGTGTTCAGACTAGGCTAAGGAATAACCTCTTGCTTTAAGTATATAGAAAATATTTTTTTTTCCCCCAAAGGTGAATCTAAGCTAGTTGGTAACTTTGAGATTCCCAATTGCTACATCTGGATTCCTCAAATGTTTACTTTAAAAAAAAAAAGTCATTGTTACTTCCATCGTGAAATATTACCAGCTTTTGTTGGCAGCTGTCAAACTGTTGTTTTAGCACTGCCTATCTCCATCTCTCCTTGCGGAAAGTTTTTCACAGTTTTGCTCTTAAAATTGCAGTATAACCTACTGCACCTCGATCCAATGGTTTCTCTGCAAGCATCTTCTGATCTCATCAGTGAGTTCTTTCTCTATGATCACTACATTCGTGTCCCTCTAGCATTCTGATATTTTCAGCGTTCACAGGTCTCCTCCTAACTAACTACAGGGAGACATTAATTTATTCTGGTCTCTGTAATCTTCAACATAGTGGTGTAACAAGTATTTGATTTGCTTGTCAATAGTACAGGTTTTGCCACTTCAACTCACTGTTGTGCAACAGCGGGACTATGACACAGAGAGACAAATCTGCAGAAATGTCTGGTCAGCTTCATCAGCACAGACGCTTAGACACATTTGTGTGCTTCCAAAGTGACTTAATTGGTATTTGGCTTTTATTCCTCTTAGATAGCACATAAATTCTCAATCTAACAGCCAATATTAGCTGTAGCAATTTTGTGCTTTGTGGGGAAAAAAAAAGGAAGACCAAACCATAACCCCACACGACAAATTACTAGTTTGGTCATTTGTGGGTTTGTTTTGAAATGTAAACTCTGAAGGAGGGCAAATAGAGAGGAATGTGAAAGACAAATAACTTCTAACCAGCGGAGAAATCCCGGGCCTGATACAAACTGCATGCACCAGTTCAGAGCAGTGTGGAATCACACCCAACGCTTTTGGCCTAGACCCTGACTGTTTTTTAAAATGAACTTGAACGTTCTATGTATTGTTTTCCTGTCCACTACAGCTCTCTGTGGGCAGTATGTTCAGCAAGGAAGAGTCTTCCTGCTTTAGGTACACAGCCACTATTCCACACCTGATCAACAAGAACAATTGCACAAATGTACTGTTTTCAGCCTTTTGATTTACAACTCCTCAAGCTTTGCTGCTGTGATGACAGTCCATGTCAGTTGGGCCCAGGGCACTCCAGGCAGCAACATTCTGTCAGAAAATGGTGTTCTGTTGAGCCACAATTGTTTTGTTCACAACATCTGAGATCTGACGAGCCTCTGCTAAGGCCAATTAGGTTTCACATGGGCTATGTCCCAGGACTGGGATGTTAGATGGTGCAGGCTTCCAGCCTTGGACATTCATGTGTTTCACCCCAGATCTCCTCAGAGACAAACTGTAAGACTGCCAAGTTCAATAAGCAGTCCTGGAGTCTGCAAAACTTTCAGAATTCAAAAATCATTGACTGTGGTCTGATTTAGACCAAAGTAAAATTAGAAAAAAAACCCCTAACTCATGAATTGAGAAGCCCTGCTCTTCTGTCAGCTGTATCTGCGGTGCTTTCCCTTTTAGAAGATCATGCACAGCCCAGAAGTCCTGGGAAACAACTGGGTATGCAGAGAAAGGAGTGTACTGGTTTGGATTTGGGTCTAGCAGAAATAAAAATTATGATACTTAATGGGGAAGGGAGTGTCCTGTCAGCACAGCTCAGTGGGATCTCACATGGTGCAATTTGAATATGAACATTGCTACAGGGATTGAGGAAAGAGAAACAGTACAAGGATACCTACAGAAGTTAACTACAAGAAAGATACTGAGGTGCTGGAGTATGTCCAAAGAAGAGCAATGAAACTGGTGCAGGGCCTAGAGAACAAGTTAGGAGGAGCAGCTGAGGGAACTGGGATTGTTCAGCCTGGAGAAAAGGATGCTCAGGGGAGACCTTATCGCTCTCTACAACTTACCTGAAAGGAGATTGTAGCAAGGTGGGAGTTAGTCTCTTCTCCCAAGTAACAGGCAATAGGACAAGAAGAAATGGCTTCAAATTGCACCAGGGGAGGTTTAGATGGGATATTAGGAAAAACCTTTTCGCTGAAAAGGTTATCAAGCTTTGGAACAGGCTGCCCAGGGAAGTGGTTGAATCGCCTTCCTTGGAGGTATTTAAAGGATCTGTAGATGTGGTGCTCAGGGACGTGGTTTAGTGGTGGACTTGTTAGGTTAATGGTTGGACTGGATGATCTTAAAGATCTTTTCCAACCTAAACAATTCCATGATTCTATGATACTATAATCAGAAAATACAATGAACTTGAGGCTGGCTAAATGCAGTTGAGCACCTTTGAGACAAGATTACAAGATAACAGGTGTCAGGGGGCTGTCTGGACCTGAAACTGAGTAAAAGTTTGCAACAATATCCAAAAATGAGCCTGTGAAGACTGTAAGGCAGCAGGCTAGCAACTGAAAACTGTCAGTTGGTCCACCACTGCGGCTGTGACCACACCGCATGCAGTTGTAGGCTTGCTGATAACAGAAATATGTCAACAGTTTGGCAAGATTTCAGAGAACAGGAAGGGAGGGGGGAAGGGGTTCCCTTTGGAGCTCGGGACTCTCAGGCTCTGTCCATGTCACTCTTGGCACCTTCTCTAAGTCTGGCACCTGAGGACCTTAAAAGGACTGAACCAAATTCTTCCTTAAGCTATTTCTAGATACATAGGTGCAGGTTTGCAGCAGTCAACCAACTGAGTTGAAAGGCTTCAAACTTGGCTCAAACTCTTTTGCATAAGTAAGTAATAAATTAACGAGGTGAGGAGTATCCTGCTGTTCATATTTTTGGAAAACAGTAAGGGTGATCCCAATAGGTATGAGGAAAAGTAGGGGAAATGGAATGACATAAGCAAGTCAAGGTAATTAGAAAACAAATCCTGCTAGGATGCAGAATGAGTCCTAGGAGTCCTGTTATTGAACTAAAAATAGAAGAGAGAAAAAAATGAGCAATCTTACACTGATAGAGAATAGGGAACTGTAAATATTCACCTTTGATTTCTAGGTAAAAAATCTGAGAATAAGTCAAAGACATTGCCACAACTATTCTACTCCTACAATAAATTTTTTGCTTGACTATAAAAAACCCTCAGGATTTGTTGTGACGGCTCTAAGTTTAACTTCAAATACAGTTTCTTTGGTTTCAGGGTTTTTTCCCTTTTCTAGGAAAAAAAGGGATAAGTCTCCTTTACCTCTCACTTTCTTCCACCCCTCTCCCACCTGTGTGCACAATCTGGGTATTTAAGCTAGGTATTTAATTGGAATGCTTGTCTGCACAATGTTAGTAATTAAATCCATGAGCTCTGGCAGTCATATGAACTCAGCATATTTTTTAAATGAGAAATTACGTAATCATTTATAGTCTGAACTGCATCTGTCATTGAAATCAGTTTGTAGAACTTCTTACCATGAGTATGCTCATTGTGGGTATGTTTATATTGATTCACAGAAAAACTTATCTCGTTAATTAGTTCCCAGTATGGGAACAATGGAATGTTTGTGCCCTCAAAGCAACTCTTATAATTGTTTGAACTCGTAAACCGAAATGAAACAACTCATAAAGAGAAGACAGTACATAAGTTACCATTCACAAAGAATTCAATGCAGTGACTCTGAGCAGAGATCGCGTACATTAGTGTTCTTGATCATAAATTTAAAAAAATGTTAAACAGATAAACTTGCTCAGGAACAATAATAGCTTTTAAAATTATTATACAATAAAATAATGATGTTTCAATTAGAATTGTATTTAGCTTAGAGAATGGGGTATAGAAAATTCAGATCTGGACTGTTTCATAGTATTTTGTAAAAGTTTATGTTAAAATCTATCTTCTGAGTTGCCCAAGCAACATGTAAACATGTGGTCTCAAAATACCTTTTTAAACAACTTCTCACAGAAAGCAATATTTAATTTTTTCCCCTTCTCCATCTTCTCTGTACTATCTCATATATAGTAAAAAATTTAAAATGGACTTTTTTTGCTTTAATATTGGAAGTTTGGCATCAGAAAATAATTTCTAATAAGTGGAGGAACTGAAGAACCCCATCTTGCTGAATGAGGCTGTATCCAGCAGCCATTAGCTGGGATATACACAAACAGGAATATCAACTGGTGGTTTTGTCATGTGATCTCTTCCACTGCACATACAAATATAGAACATGACCATAAAAAGTAACAGAACATGCTCTCTGCGAAGTAATTTATTGCAGTTGATGCTAGATTGGTATGCCAGCTGGAATTACCTTCTCGGCTCCTACTATTTTCACATATACAGATAATAAAGGCTGTGCACTGCAACAGATTCCAAATGAAAAAATATCAACATTATTAACAAGAAACAAAACTCTGCAGAAGCAACTTCAGGAAGCTTAAGTGTTTGAAAATGTTTGATTGTGACTAGGAGTTAAAAAGCTAAATGAATACTAGGGTTTCAGCATTTTCATAGAGAGGAAAAATACTGCTTTTTGTACGATACACATTTCTTCCTTTGCTGAGCACAACAAAAATCTAAGGATTATTATATATATAGGAGCTTTCTTTTTGTTTGAATTCCTTATTCATTAGTTTGTAAGCTGCAAGAGCTGAGCTAATTTATTTTTCCAGGGCATTTTCCCCTCCCTCTTTTTTTTTTAAAGGCACCATGTATGACATCCCAACATGACAGGAACTCAGTAAATCCCCTCAGTCTCCACACCGCTGTCTCTGAATGTCTACAAAGCTACTATGCCATAATCGCAACTCGCTGGCTCATTCACAGCTTTACATTATAAAGCAAACAGTCTAGACAGCTGAATGACAGAATTACTCTCTTTTCTCTTGCATTTATAGATATGCTGTCATCTTCATTTGCTTTTCTCTACTCTGTGCATTCTGATACACTAATGATTAGCTTTCCTGTTTGGATTCCACACTGACTCCATGGCTCTAGGCTATAAATACAACCAGAGCCCAGATGACATCACATCAATAAGGTCCTGGGGGGGGGGGAAGGGGGAGAGGACTCCTGCTTGTTTCCTTCTCCTGGGTTAGCTGGTGATAACCAGCTTTTTCAAAATGGTTAACCAATGTGGCTTTACAATAGGATTTTTTTCCCCACTGAGATGGAGATATGAGAAGCCTAGTGCCTGGAACTGTCACTCTCTGCCGTGGAAAATACTGTTCAAGTTGCACAGAAAAAGCAGCCTTCAATTATTTTAAGGTCTGACTATAGCGTAGCTGAATGTATCTGTGCAAAAAATATGGGCAAAAAAGAGAAAAAGAATGAACAACAATATGTGTTTGGGTGCCTATAAAAATGTGTACCTAACAGTCTTTATGTAAAAAAAAATTAAGTAACTGGACTGCATTCTCACTGAGAAAGAAACTTTAGTCTGTAATATTCCTGGTATTTTAACTTTGGAATGATGTGTACACACATACCATGTGGTATTTCCTCAGTGCTAAAAGATAGTGAAATGATAAAAAAAGCATGCTTCCTTGCCGTCGCTGGCAGAAATCTATGCAAGCCTGATAACGTGCAACTGAGACGTGGCCAGCTCTGCTGACCTTTATGACAAGTTTTTATTATTTGTCGCTTTTCTTAATGCTGTCATTCTGGATTGCTAGGGAATCTCTTTTTACATCTGTTCTTTTTTTTGTTTGCTGGTTTTTTTGCCCTTTTTTTTTTGCTTGTTTTGTTGCCATCTAAGGTTAGAAAGTTTCTAAACTTTACAGTTGAAAAAAATTCTCAAAGCCTTGACTTGAGGTCAGAAAGTTGTAATGGTAAAAGTGGGAAGAAGCCATTGCCATCCTCGCTTGAAAAGCAGAGAAAATTCTCCCGCCAGCACATCAGCACAGGAGGCCAAACAGTGGGCCACAGCTTTTACTCTCACCAGAGCTGGGACAATACCAACACTTCAAAACATCGCATCGTGGGCCACCAGAAACTGTTCATTGGGGAATATTTTACCTATGAGCACGAAGAGTTTTGTGGGTCACTGGGTGCAATTGTATTCACAGCCAATATAAATGATGGCTTGAGGCCTGTACCAATGGGAATTTTGCCTGTTCTCTGTGAGTCATGACCCACTTTTACTCTCTGAGATCAGGGACAGCTGGAAAAACAACTGATCCCTTCTTGCTTGGAACTCTATAAATCTAAAGTCTCGCCTGGAATATCTGTGGTTGGTTTTTTTTTTTTTTGTTTTGTTTTTTTTTTTCTTGAGTACCCTTGCCATTAAAACATACTGATTAGAAAAACTTTTAATTTGTGTCTCTAAGAACAATAGTGACAGCAAAATTTCAGTAATTTATAGCGCTGGCAGAGTTCTGATTGAAAATACGGAGTTTAATGAACTATGGAGCAGGGAGCTAGTGGAAGAAGACAGAACTGAAGGACATGTAGAGACTGTGCAAGTGAAATCTTCATTCTCTGCACACTCCAAGAAGGAAGATCCGAGGGGGGTCTCACAGAAGGGCTGCGTGATTGCTATTCCCAGGAATGATACAGTGCTATTGGCCACAACCTTGTGCTCTCCAGAAACTACAGATGACATTTCGTAACAAGTCTGCAGCTTCCCTGGGCTTTCTAGCTGTGAGGCGAGGATTTAAATAGTTGCCACTAAAATAAATCTATAAATCAGCTTGATATAAATTATTTTTTCATTTTCTTGACAAAATGCTTTGCCTTCCTTCCGGAATTGGCCTAACCTGGACCTCAACTTGGAGAATACTGAGTCTATGGACTGGTATTGATTTTTCTCTCAATAGCTTATCCCCTGACTTCAAAGTCTGACGTAGAGCATCCCTGTGTTGCTAGCAAAAAGCCACTCTATTGCATGACATTTCCAGCTTTCTTGAGAAACGCTGGTCCCACTTAGAGCCATAAAGTGGAAATCTCCTTTGGTTTCTTCAATGACCTTATATGTACTGGTATAGAAACGGTTCTTAACTCTGAACCCTGGCTTTCTGATTACAGTGCTGTGGTAATAACACTGAAAGCAAGCATCTAAGTGCACTGTATAAAGTAACAAATAAGTAAATGCAGGGACTGATATTAAACATAGGGCAACACAGCCTTTTTAATACACTGCCTCTTGAAACGCGAGGTCACTTTTCTTACCTCTTGAGGCTCTTGACATTGAGATGCTAACACCAGGAAAGATCTCTGCGCTTGGAAAGCAGCACGTACCATCTCTGCCTGTAACAAAAGGAGGAATATAAATTAAACCTTAGCCTGTAACCTCCAATACCTCTTCTTGGCAGCTCAAAGTCAAGTGTGACAGCTCAAATCTTTCTTGCTGCTTCTCATCTAAATCACAGCAACACTGACTGGAAGAAATGTACTACACTACTGGCTTAGCCATAAATTTTTTTGAAATCTAAGGTTAAGTTCCCTATCTTTTTCAGATAGGAAGTAAAATGAGTTGATATGCAGTCTTTTGGTTATCATTTATAAGATTAGTCACAGGAGGACTTAATTTTAAAACTTCAGAGAATGTCTAGGCATTTAAATGGTGATGTTTATACTCACATCCATGATAACAACTTACTACTGCTGAGAATGGCAATCCTCAAACTTTCTGTTGAACTGTAACTAGGGTGTAGTGATGTTTAAGACGAGTTGAGCTTGGCATATTTGCTGAGGGACTACACCGTAATTTATTCCTTGTCTGTCCTCTGTGAGCAGACCCTAAGATTGATGGCTATGAGGGATGCTAACAGTGTGGATGGGAGGTAAATCTCTACACTCCTTGGTGTTCCCTACTGTTGAAAGTTCTGGTCTTTTGGGGTTTTTTTTGAACACTAGACATTTTCTGTACATTATGAATGATGTACATTGATTAGAATCTAATCCCTGTTTCAGTATCACCTATACCTCATTCAAGTGAATGAGTAGTGACTAGGAGAAAGCATTATTGGTATAGAAAAGAACTATTCATAACAAGTATATATTGCTAAATAAAAACCAAACCAAACCAAATGCTGTTAAGTTAATCTAATATGAATAGGTACATTTATAATCACTTTGTGAAAGGATAGGGAAGTTCATGCTGTTTTTCCTTGGGGTTTCTTCAATCTAAAAAGAAAACAAGGAAATTTTATATACAGGCCTATGTGGATGCAACTTAAAATACATAAAAGTCAGGAAATTTGAACTTATAGCAAAGTAAAACAGCCAAATTGTGTTTATTCATCTTAAAATGTGATGGCATGAATAAAACATAATCTGCCAGGATGAAACTCACTGCAAGGAAGATGGTAAAAGAGGCACAACTTGGGCATTTGGGGAGAAGGGGATATTGTGGTCTGACAGGCTGAGATTTGGAAGAGGGTAATCATCTCTATAAATAGATAAAGAAATAAATAATAAGGGAAATTGTATGACCTTAGGAAACTTACATTTTCCAGACATAGACATAAATACCATCAGTAATAGCAAGGTTTAGATATTCTTAGACATTTCAGAGGACTGACTTTTTGGTACCGAAATTCATAAAACAACAAAGTGTGTGCTATTTTAAACTTGGGTTTTTTTGTGTGAGGAGGATCTTGCAGAATATCTGACCAAAAACTAATGTTCTAGGAGAAAGTTATTATGAATGGATTCAGTTCTTCTAAAATTGTAAGACAGACAAAAATAAATCTATAGCGAAGGCTTCATATTATAGAATGGCAAACTTTTAGAAAATAGAAAAATCAGTGAATGAAGATGACTGGCCTGAGGAACTGGCCTGCATTATTTGAATGCAGGAAAGGATAGATTTACATTAAGAATGGAAATAATCTATGAGTGCTGAGAAGGAGGGAAAAATTGTAGAAAAGGGCTAGAGTCTCTCAATGAATAAATAACTAAAGCAAGATGTTAAGAGTAGGTATAAAACCCTCAAAGAGGAAGAAGAGGCCTTGATTATCAAGGAGAACTTTTTTTCAGGCGTTATAAAATACAGAAGCAAAGGAATGATGGATAAAGGGCTCATTGAACTATACCTTGCACAGAAGAGTAAAATGAAGCTGTGTTTTTTAGCTACTGGAACCATAAAGAAATAAAGTGATGAAGTGAGGCCATAGCAGTGACCTGAAGGATAAGTTGGGCATGCCTACATTATTCTTGATGTTATATTTTACCTGTTGTTGAATAAATGCTTTTCCCCAATTTCAAGGAAGTTTATATACATGAAGATATTGAAAGGATAGCTAAGGAGAATGGTGATAAGTGAGTGGGAATTACATCATTTGAAAGGGAAGTCAAATATATGTAGCTTAGTGTGACAAAATCATTGGGTCTATATGATCTTCATTCTAGAGTACTGAAGACACTGGCAGATGGAATTACAAGTAGAAAAGATTTTAAATGTATATAATTTGGAGATAGTACCAGATGGCAGAAGTGTGCAATGATGGATTGGGCAAATATGCCCTAGAAGAGGGGGAAAAAGTATGTCAAGTGATTTCATGGCTATTGGTGTGCACAACTTCAGCACTGCATGCATTTAGAATGGATTTGAAACGAGTGTTTAAAAACACATATAAAAATTAAAAATGGGAGAAATTAGAATAGGATTACCTGTGGTTTAAATCATTACTTTTGGGGATTGTTTAGAGTTTCCAGTTTCTTAGACAAGGATAATGTGTTAGATCTAGTATATTTAGATACTATATAAAATGCTTGTTGCACGTCCTCATAGGAAACTCATACTTTTAAGTGGAAGTGATGCAAATTAGTGCAAAAACTCTTTAAGTTGGATAAGAAGCTGGATGAAAGGGGACAACAATAGGGTTTAGTACAGGTGGTGTTATTTGAGAGGAGGAAAGTTCCCAGTTGTGTTTCTCAGGCATTAGTTTTAGGAACCATTATTATGTTTATTAGTGTCCTAACACCAAGAATTAGGTGTGCACTCATAAAATTCATGGGCAACACAAAGTTAAGAGGTTTTAATATTGTTGAGATGGATTCACTCATCACTTGAGAAGAGTAAGAAAACTTTGTTGGCACAGGTAATATGAATAGGTTAAAATTTAGTAGTTTTCCCCCGCCTCTTTAAAACAATGCATAATTTTGGGTGTAAACATAGAAATGATTAACTGAAAATGCTGAAGACTGGAAAATGCTGTTACAAAAGCCAGGAAGGTGGCTTTGTGAAAAGAGGTTATGCAGTTCTACAATGACTGTGACAAAATATTTTTAGTAGAGCTACAGATTTGTTATTACGATTGGAGAGGACCTCCTCTGGAATTCTGTGTAAAGCACTAGTCATCTGTGTTAAATAAAGATGAGTTTAAATCAGAATTGATGCAGAGAAAACCTATTTGGATGTTTAGAGCAATGAGTATCTGTCATACAAAGATAAAATTTAAAAGTTGCACTTGCTTTGCTTAGCAACATAGTGGCTGAGGAATATGTTTTTTTTTCTCATATGGCATGTAAATAACAGAGAAGGAAGAAAATGGTAGTGTCAGCATATGAACACAGGACTCTAAACTGGGTCATGAGTAATTATAGTCTCAAATGTAAAAGATTTCCAACTATCCAAAACGTGAAGTTCAGGAGGGATCTTCCAAATGCCTACAAAGAACCAGCATTGTTTTAAGACAGAGCTTTAAGTGCTGATAAAACAGGTCATAAAACATGACCAATGTGCTCTTAGATATAGAAAATTAAGATTGTTTTGTGAGTTCTTGACCATCTACTGAGCTGGTACTATCAAAGAGGTTTGAAAAATGTGTCTGTTTGGCACTTTGTTAACACTGTATTAAATTCATGCTCTTGAGTTCCCACTGGTCACTCATGGAGGCCGAGGAGGACATTTTTCTCCACTCAGAGTACACAATAACAAGTGGTTTCTTGTCTGATTTTTCACCTCTTTCTGCTGAAGCACTGGAATTTGGTCAGAGCTGGAGACAAACTGTTGGATGATGTACACTGATGTTCCTAAAAGACTGACGTTCCTTGAGTATGCCTCATACATGTGCCTTGCTTGTCTGACCAATGTTAAAACTATTGCTGGATGTGGAATCAGGATGTACTTCTCTTCCAGACATGTATTACTCTTCTATGTTTATTACTCCTCCTCCTCTACTGCGGAGTGTGGCCAAGGCCACTTCCTCAAAATGTCTGGGAGCTGTCTTTAAGGAATCTTCTGCTACTGAGGGCACCCAAGACATTGGTAATACTCTTTGAGTTACCTCTCGTGCATTAAAAGTGTGGCTTTTTGCATTTTATTATCCTAAATTTATTATAGGTTGTTGGAAACGTTCAGTGGTCAGTGGACTAGATATTGATTGCAAGGCTTGAGCTGTATGCCCAAAATTTACCCACCCCTAAAAGCTTTTCGTTGTGTAGGGATCACAGCACTCACATCTCTCACCTTTCAATTTAAATCTTAATCAAAGGATTGTGCTAACACAGGTTTTGCATTTTACAAGCAGAATTTTATAAGACTTCTGCCACAGTTACTTCCTTCTTTCTCCAACAGCATTAGGAATGGCTTTCTGAGTTTTACTATTTCTGAGCATGAGGTACTTTTCCCGTGCATCCCATCAAAGTAATAGAAGAGCTTCTTCTCATTAAGAATGCATTAGTTCAGTCTATCACCATTCCAGTTCTTTCTTGTAGTCTTTGAAATGTGACACTTCATTGCTACCTCCTTCTGCTTCGCAGACAGGCTGTGTAAGTAAGCAGACAGCACTAGGGAGACCATTCTTCCATTAGACCCCCATATCCAGTGAAGACTAATGAGTGAAAATGGACCGGGGGGGGGGGCGTTTGGGAATTTTTCTCAACAACTTGCGAGACTCATCCAAAAGACTGCCAGAGAACAAATCAGCTGAAACTCTTTCAGTTATAATGGATGATAGTAATGAAGCCTGAGTGTCAAAAATGCATAGGAATCATAAGTAAATTTGTCAGAGTAGATTAGACCACAAACTCGCACACATCTATCTGCAGATGGAAATGGGCATATTTTAGAGCAACAGATAATTGACATCTAAAAACTTTGAGTAATCCTTTTGGAATTCTTGGGATTATGCATGGACATAGGAATCATCAGACAGATTCCTCAGCTGAGGTTAATATTTTGAAGGAAGCAAGTTCCTCAAAACATTTCCTACTTTGCTTTTAGCATCTTTTTCTAGAGGCTGGAGGAGACGGCTGTGACTATGGACCTGAATGCCAGGACCGTGTGGTGTTCTGTTCACCACTTCAGTTTCCCCCTCAGCAAAGTGTGGAATAAGGTGTCTTAATCCTTTACCTCAGGTGTTTGATAACTGATTTAGGTGACTGATATGGTTGGAGGAGCCAAAGTCTGACATGCATGTAATGTTGGCCCGATTTCATGCCTGTTGAAACCCGTGGCTGGCTACAGTGAGGGACCTCTCTGTCACCATCGCACTAACAGCATTGACAGGGCCCTTTACAGTTAAGCCTGCAGAAGTTAATGGAGGAATTACACATATTTAGAAATCATCTTTTTAATAGCAACTGGTTTAACCTTCTCTGTCACAATACAACGCCAACTTTTGATATTTCCTAGAAGCCACTGCTTGAAAAATTGTTAGAGCCTTTGTGAGATGCCTAATGGTGACAATGCTTCTGACCTGTTTGAAGTAGAGTGTGGATTCCACCCAAGCTCACGTTCTTCCAGACTGAGCAGGCATAGATGCACTGAACCTGACACGCAAACTACCAGTTTGCTTTAGTAAAGTTCAGTTCTCCAGAGCAGACGTGATATTAGGATCTATATTTTTCTCATTTAAAATGTTTTATTTAATCTATGTTGCCCCTCACTCTGGTATCCAAGCACTAATAAATATAAATGTTATTTATGTGACAACAGTTTGGCAAACTACAAGAAAAATAGGCACATGAATTCAGATCTCAAGTTGTAAGTAAATTCCGTCTCTGAAACAAACCACAAACCTAAATAGAAGAGAAGCAACCAAAGTATTTCCTAATGAAATTTAGTCAAGAAAATTACCCTATTGACCTGATAATATTAAATTTGTCAAATGTTATTATATTTAATAACATATTTCTTCAGAGTCAAAACACTGAAAAGCATAATGTAAATGTCAGAATGCACTGGACTTCTGTTGTTAGAGAATAATACACATCTGCATATAGATACATGCAAACATTAACAGTGATCATTTGCAAATCAAAATACAGCTCTATGTGCATTTTGGATTTCTAAGATATACTTAATGACTTTATTCTGGAACAAAATAGTAAAGAGGACATGAGGGAAAATAACTGGGATTTAGTGGTCCAGAGTTCTAATCATAGTTTCTGCAGAAATAATTTTGGGTCCTTTGCGTTTAGCAAAAGACACGATGACTGACAGCAAATGACAACTACAGATGGAGCTTCGCTGTTAGAAGTGGAGACCCCAGCCTTTCTCTAAAAGGGACAGTGCTGCCACAGGAAGAGAAACAGTTTGTCTTCTACGTTCTGCTTTCAAGAGTCTCTTCAAAGTGAAGTGGTGAAGTGGCTGGTGGCTTGAAGGGAGAAGCAAGAAATGGAAAAAGAATGAAGTTTAGATTAAGTATGAGGCTGCCATAGAAACTATCCAGGCCAGCTGAAGAGACAGTATTTATTTTGTACAGCTAATTGGCTGATAGAGAATTTTTTAAAACTAGGCCAAATGCTGAAGAGTCAGTGGCAGTTCTCCAAACAGAGCACTTTATACTGGAAAAGGAAAAGGAAAGAAAGCAAAAAAACATCACCTTTCTCTTACTGGTTCATGCAGAAAACAGGGTTGAAATTCTAGTAAAAAACTGAAGTCAATAGGAGATTTACCATTGATTTTGATGGAGCCAGACACTACACCAGATACTCTCTTTTCTATTTTCAGATAGATACGTTTGACTATCACCTATCAGCTCTCC
The DNA here is from genome assembly GCA_033628505.1 of Tringa tobata. NCBI lineage: Eukaryota > Metazoa > Chordata > Aves > Charadriiformes > Scolopacidae > Tringa > Tringa tobata. Next base: position 7,555,452 of record JAHREE010000131.1, read on the forward strand.
TCTGTTAGTGTGTTTTCTTAGTGTTTTTCAGCCTCCATGGCTATGTCTATATTAGGGAATTTTTGCTAAAATTTCTCAGCATTGCTAGTGCCTGTCCAGTACCAGTCTAAGGGTACATCACTGCTGGTCTTTCTAGCTGTTTATATCTGCCAGTGTATTAAACACTGTGTCATGTAACTGCACAGTGCTAGCCAGTATTACTTATTTGTTGTTTCAGAGTAGCATCTGTATCTAGCTTCATTAACTTTACCTTTTAGTAGACCAGACTGGGATTTAAACCATCCAGAGCTCTTACCTCTGGTGGAGCTCAAACCATACTGAACTTAAAGATCTTTCGGTGCTAATGACGTAAGACAGATGGATAGACTTGTTTGGGGTAAATGATTGCTGCCATTTTATTTCTCCATATGAAACACGAACTGTACAGATGTACTGGAATAAAAGGGTGTTTAAAGCCACAGCAGTTGCTTTTACATTAATTACAAAATTATTGTCTTGGATAAAGAATATACAGGTTCTGAAATTTTGAGTGACACGAATTGTTTTGATAGATCTCGAGGGATTGTTAATTTAAAAACCTAATGAATACTATTTAAATGTTAGCTTTGATAAATAATTACTTATTAATCTTGGTAGCAGAAGCAGTCAGTTATTTTGTTCATCTGTTACTGTTTCAAACAGATATAAATATTTGGCTGCAGGGCCACTGCGGCTACTGATTACTGCTAAGGGAAGCAGGAGGAGATCATATTCTCCCAAAACTTCTCTAATAAACTCCACCCACCAAAGAAGAAAAGCAATTCCAGACCAAAGCTCTTCAATAGCTGATGGTCTCCTAAAGCTCAGGCTGCTTTTGTATCTTCCAGTTCACGAATTCTTCACGAGTCTCTCTTACAACAGCCAAATATCCGCAACTCTCTTGACCTCTGTTCATTTCAACATTTACATGGAAGTTCCAAAACCAGATGTAGTGTATTGATAGGGATTCCAGAAGATTCAGCATAGAAAAATACTGAGAATTGTGTGCAAAAATAAATAGTCCACACATTACTGAAGATCTTGTCTCTTTAGAGACTAAAGGTTTTTTTTTTTGTTTTCAATACCCTTCTTTTCTGAACAATTTTGAAAATGTTCAAGAATTCAAGTTTGCCATTTACATTCTGCAAAGAGTCAGTCACCTCCTGGAGATTTCGAAGCTGTCTCATTGCACAGCATACAGTCATGGATCTACATTTAAAGGCCTCCATATCAGTAGAAATAAAAGATGCTATTGGCTCATTGCAATACCTGATCTTACCGTCCTTACTGCTTATCTATAGACTGGACCTCCCCCAAATTGATTGTCTGAATTTGTGTTGTCATGTTCTGCCTTTTTAATATGTAATTAGTGATAATCATAGAAACAAACACCTGATAAAAACGGCCAAACATTTGAAGAACATAAAAACATCATGAGAACAAAAGGCTTCTCTACAGTGCAGAGAATACATCACTAAAATCTATGTGACAACATTGTTCATTGGTGCTCCTAATGAACAAAGACTGTCATAGTATATTTTATGAGCTTCAAAATATGATCAACAGCAAATAGTGGTCAGTTGCTTTTGACCTGTCTCCAGTTTGTCCCCAGGACTCCTGAGGTGAAGAGTTAACAGTGTAAAATGACAACTGAGGAAAGTATGCATTTTCCAAGGGGAATTAATTTAACTAATGGTATTATGGGAATATCTTTGGTATCACACATCAAAGGTTATGCCATGACAAAATTGTAATTTTTTTTTTAATCAGTATTAGGGAGAGTAGACAGAAAGCACCCCAACCTGCACAGGCACTTAGAGAAGTTAGCCACAGTTTTCCTGAGAGAGCTATTACAGCTCCTCATCCTGACTAGCCTGCAAAAGCAAGCAGGTTTCTCAAAGAGAGATGGCAAAGGAAAACCAGCCCGCTTCAGGATTTCAGTAAAGAACAGAAACTGTGGTACACTGAAGTCTCACAGACTTCCAAAGCTTCTATTGTATTGTATTACTTGGAGCTACATTGTGTATCTTTGAAAATGTGCATTAGTTCCTTAGATAAATAGGAACCGCATATGACGTACTGGATAGATGAAGTCCAAACTTTGGCTATTATCAAGATCAACCATTTTTTAAATTCAGGTTCCTTTTTTTATGCCCATGGACATCCGAGTTCAGAATTCTTTGTAGGGCACAGTTGCCTGTGCCGAGGAATTGTGAAGAGACCTCATTTCCCTGAAGAAAGGCAAACCTACATTTCCTACATAGAACAGATGCTGTAAACCAGCACATCAGACAACCACAGAGATCTGAGAGACCTGCAGGTCTCGTTGTCATCTGTACAAACGTGCTTTTGCCTGCACTGGCCACAGGCACTCCAGTTATTTCTCTGATGGGCTGGTTTGCCCCTGAGGTCTGCTGCTAAGCAGTTTCCTTCTTTATCCCCAGCTATTCTCTCAGAAGCACTTTTCAGTGAAGCTCCAAATCCATCCTGAGGACATTCAGAAAAGGCTTTATGATATCACAGATTTAGGATGTCATTTATGTGTCGCTGATTTAATACATGTTCTAGGAACTTCAGATGCTTATATCTGTAAATTAAGAAGGTTACAGTACTTGTTGAGGTATCACTTCATACATTCTCTTGGCAGTGTTCACTGGGCACCCTACTGAGGAGCTGGTTTCTTGACTTTCTGTCTTGTCTGTTCTTGTCTGACAAATACCAGCTTCCCTGATATAAAGACTGGAGAGCCATCCATTGCTAAGAAATTGCACCATCTTTAGAGAGAGAGCTTGGATAAATAGGTTCTTATATTGAAATGCCTTTGTGTATGTTCTGTCTCTCAGACACTTCAGGACAACTGGTGACATTGTCCACCTCATTCTGTAAGTAGTCCCACTGAGCTCCCTGAAAGCAACTCAAAGGCTAAAAGTGCCAGAATCTGTCTCCTTATAACTTCACTTCTATCACCTTGAAAGAATCCCAGACCCTGACCAAAATGTGCTAACATGGAAGGAAGTTAAAAGCTTAAAGCTGACACATCTATAATGATAATTAAGGTTTCTTCCTACCTGAACCATGCTTTCCTTTTCAGAGGTGCTAAATACCAAACCCCTACATTTACTTGGCGAGGAGGCCTCAGCCTCTCTGAAAGGCAAGGTAGTTATCTACATGCACAGGGATGTGATTGAAAAGCTGGTCTGACCTAAGGTGTTTTTTTAAACAGAATATGTATTAAAGCAACAAGAAATAAGTATTTCAGGCTCAAAGATCTCCTTCAAGATGCTAAAGCAATCTTTTTATTATAGCTTTGGCATTTAGAATAAAACATACAGTTAAGCTTATGAAACAAAATAGCAAAAATTAAACTCTTTGCAGTTCAGATTAATCATGGAAATATATAGTTCAGTTTATGGATGTCAATAGATTAATAGAAGTTAGCAGTGACATGGTTTAATCTATCCTAATGGACTCTTCAATATTCAGAAATCTGTCCATATTGATCATGCAATTCATACTGGATAAAAAGAGGCAACACACGTTTGTGGCCACATTCTACTCTCATCACTCCTGACAGCACTCCCAGCTTATTTAAAACAACATTCAAACTGCGCATTGGTTTCCCTTGTGGCTTAATTCTCATTATTCACTGAACTCCTTTTTACTAGAAACTGACTGAAGAGCCAGATTCTGAGCTCATTGTTTGGTTTTTTGCTGACTACAATGAACAGCCTTCTCGGTTTCCAAGCCCAGCATTTCTATACACTCAAAACAGTTGCAACCACCAACTAGCAAAATAAAAGCAGGTCAGGGATGGGGAAGCAGGATGAGTGAAAAGACTGTGCACGTGCTTTTCAGAAAGAATGAGACTGAAAATTAATAAAAGACTTGCTCATAGCCTGTAGCAACAAATGACATCAATCAAGCATGGGAGATGTGTGTCCCAAAAGAGAAAAAAATGTAAAACTGAAAAAAGAACATTCTGGGATGTATATTTCTCAGCTTGAAGTAATGGACTTAAATAATGTTACTACTCCAACTTGAAAAATACTTATTTGCAAGAGAAATAAGAACTATAAGTGCTGATGCCAGTAAAGAGAGTTTTCATGCCGATGACAAAAGCAGGGATACTGTCTCTCTGCTCCTCGATCTTGATTTTCCTGATGGATCAAGACAGTTTAATTTGCCAGTGGTTCACTGGAAATTACTGCTGTGAGAACCACAGACTGTTCCAAGGCTGAGTGCCTGAGATGACTGGCACCTATGCCCTCCCAATCCTGGACTGCCTTGAATCAGACGAGTAAAACACTGATTACCTTATCAAGGCTTCCTCATGGACCTTGGATCTGTGCCAACTCCATGTCTCCAATCCTCCCTAATGAGTTTCTCTGGACTTTACACTGGCAAGTGTCTTATGCCATGACTTTGTAACAGACTCACTGGGACACTCTCACACTTTATTTGTGGTTGCGAGTGCAGCTGGTCCACAGGCTATAGCTACCCATCATTTAGCTAGCTAATTTAGCCATGTAATTTTATCACCTTATGATTTTTGCTTAAGCTGATGCAGTGGTTTTCAACCTGTGAGGCACTTAGGCCTCTAGGTCTATACACTACTTCTCCTGGAAGACCATCAAGAAACACGGGTTTCCTGTCAGTAGGCTCAAATTTGCTCTTAAAGGATTTAAATTAAAAAAATTAGCCGATAGCAAAATTAGCATGGGCTAGAGCATATGATCAGTTCTGACTTAGACTTCAAATGGCTAAAAACTGAAGCCTTGATTAATTGCTCCAATCATTACTTAAATTAATTGTTAAAACATGGACCTTAAATCTAGCCTGAACACTGGATGTTATTCTGAATTAATCTGGTTGATTAAAAAGCACTTTACTATTGTATTTCTTTTCATATGAGCAAGTTTATTTTCTTGGGCAAACATGACAGAGTTTTCCTTGGTTTTCCATTGCATATAAGATTTCCCACTCAGATAATTCTGATGCCTTTTTCCTGGCATCCTTTGGAGATCAGAAAGTCCCATTGTACTGGGTAACCACATGTAGGTATAATCCCTGCTTTTAGGGGCTAGCAGTTTTAGACCCTTACCCCAAAAATGATCCCTGATCAACTGCACTACTTTGAAATCAACGGAGCTACTTATGGGTTTAGTTAGTAACTACCCCATATGCAAAGAAGCCCCATAAAAACAGGTTATAAAGAACTGTTGACAGCCTTGACTGTTTGTGTTTCTGATTTCTTATGTTTCTAACTGAGGGAATGCCATATGGAATGTTCTCATTATATATTCCCACCACCACCACCCCAAATCTACAAGTGCATGTTTCTCATGCCAGCAACTAGATGCCTAGAATTGGCCACCATGGCATGTTTTTTTCAATGGAGTCTGTTTGACTTTTGTCTCTGCCTTGCCTTTTTAAATAAAAAGAAAAGCAAGTGGTATTTACTGCAATGTCAGTGTCAAGAAACTAACAGCCTGATCCAGTGCCCATCAACATGAATGGAAAAACTCCCACTCTTTCAGGGGGTGCTGGATTAGGCTTGCAATGGACAGGTTCTTCATCCTCAGGAGCCATCTTTACTCCCAACCAGATGTCTCACAGTCAGATAGGTGCAACCCCATCTGCACATCACTGCATCTCACCCAATAAATCCTGCTTGTTTAGAAAGCCAGATCCAATCCCTGGGCCACAAGTGAAGTCATCCTTTGGAACAGAGAAATAAAAAATTGTAAAAGCTCCTAAAATTGATACTTTTTCTGGATTAGACACTTGGTTACTTGTGAATCCTGCATTTCCATCTTTCTTATATTGAAGCGAACATTTCTTAATGCTTATGATACGGAGTATCTTGTAGTACACATACAGGGTGAGAAATATAGCTGGATTAGCATTACAAAATCAACTCTAGTATTGACAGATTTCCAAGATTGGTTTTTTTCTTCGATGATTATTTGTTTTTTTCTTTTTTGGTGGATAGCAGTATTGTTTTCTACACTTCAGTCTCTTTCTTTCAGCTGAGTGCATTTTGAATGCAGTAAAAAATGTTTGTCTTTTTACTCTTTTTTAATGTACTCTGTTTTTCCCAGTAGTAGCTACTTGGTTTGGTGTTTATTTCATGTAGCAGAAAATACCTATCACAGAAATGCAAAGGCAGCCTGACAGCAAGCTTCTCTTTGGGCATGTTGACATCATCCTCCTCTCTGAGCTCCAATTCAACTTTCAACACAATGCCTAAAACCACACAGCCTCTGGGCACAAAAGATGAACACGAGAGTACACTTGTGCATTCTGTTGCCCTGTAAGCAAATTGCCTTGTTAATGAGGAATCAGTCAAATAATGGGTTCGATAGTCTGTGTTTAGATAGGTAAGAAAAAGTGCAAAAGTGTTTTTTGGTGTATCACAGACAGCAGCACATCCTGTTCAAAGTTCAGGGCTATGAAAGTCATTGACTAATTCTTCAACATCTCTCACAAGAAAAGACAAAATACAGCTTTTTCATGTGTAATAGCTACTCTTTGGAAAAAATGAGGAAGCTAGGAATTTTTGGCCTCACTGATAGGCCAAACCAGAGCTGCACTTTGCAAAGTGCATATATACCTCATAAAAGATAACTCCTGCTTTCAGTTGTCTGCCTATATTTACATGAACTATGCCTGGAAGGAACAGAGGAGAATGCCATTGCTTTCATTTAATAGATAAGGAAAAGAAACTCTGTGGGTATGTGCACATGACCGGCGTTTCTGGGGTGAACATTGCTTCCCCTGTACATGCTGATAACAAATCAGTGCATGCACACAGGGACCCCCTGCAGATCAGGTAATGTGCTGTGAATTGCTGCTTCGTGCTGTCTTCTTCGTGTAGTCATACATGTAATGAACTCTATCTAAAGCCTCTTCCAATAAGGAGCAAGCTAACCAACAGCCTTTTTATTTCTGATTTCTCCAAGCTGGTTGTCTGGCTGAGCTCTGCATTTCAGCAGCTGGAACCTGATGGAAGTGAGGAGGGAAAAGGCATCCATGTTTCTATAGTTTTCCTTTCCAAGCTAAATAGCTTGGATGAGAGAAGAGGGAACATGACTGAATCACTCAGACAATCTGTTCTTTCAACCTGTGGGGTTGGGAGGGTAGAAGAGTTTTACAAATAAACAATGAAAAAAAAGGCAAGTATTAGTTTATGTGTTTGACAGGAAGGCTGTAACTCTGTTTTGCTCTGTACCACATAACATACTAAAATATGGAAATTTTATGTTATCTGCCCTTCTCTTGTAGAACTAGTACATTCTCTTCTTATCATTATGTCTCATCTGGTACGTTATTCAAACTCAAGCCAAACCATGACAGTATTCCACCACTTGAGATATCACATAAACAAAAACAATATGAAGAAGCTCATAATAAACACATCACAGAAACCTGCATCTTGGCCTTCTAAAATCTTGCTTGCTTTGCTTTGACAGGGCAAAGAGTTCATCAAACCTGCCCGATCAGCTTCCTTACTGGGACACAATCTGAAGATAAACCGTGTCTTCCACAGGCATCTCTTTGTCATCCTCAGCACATTTTCTGTAGTGGTGGATGTATCTGGGCAAACAGTGATGGGCCTCATGTCTCTGTGATCCAGCAATCAGCCAGTGCTATCCTATCTCCTGGGCTTAAGAGAACTGCCTACGCTGTAGACCCACGGTCTGTTTTACACTGCTTTTGAATTTCCCTCATTGTGACAGAAGAATGGTTCAGTGTTGGCACACACAGTGAGTCAGCTTCGGGGCTGTTATAACCTGTAATAGCTGGTGACAGCCTCCAAGACACTGGTATGTCAGGCCAAAGACAGCTGGTTGGCAGCAGTCCTAGCCATACTCACTCTCTCACTGACTTCACGTGCTCTATAGTTGTGACATGGACAGTGGAAAGTATTTTCATAAAATATCTGCCTGAATATTTCGTATTTCATAGAAATATCCATATAATCACCAGATTTTTATTCCACAGTGACAGGGCAGGAAAAGGACCTCATCTTAGCTGTTTAGGATAATTTGTTTTAAACAGACTAAGTAAAAACCCTACCCATTCTCTCTGCCTGTCTTTTTAAAAGTGGTTAGTTTCTTTAATGCAGTTGACCTCAGAGATTCACCCCTGTATGCAGTATAATTTGAATGAGAAATATGCTGCTCTCAAGATTAAGTCTAAGCAGAACTCTTCTTTGATAAACTAATCTTTGTAAAATCTACCATGCTGCTGTATTTAACAGAGCCAGGAGCTAGCTATCAGTTCTCTTTTTTATTTTGTTCTCTTTCAATAGACTATTCAGAGTACAGCATGCTGAAAAAATAGGAATGGGGCTCCCCAACAGATATTAGTTATGGCTGTATTCTTCCTTTCGCCAGAAACACAAACCACACAATCCTTACAGCAATCAGCACGAAACACATCATGTTAAATCCCTCATTTCTTTAGCATAATACAAAGACTCACTTTCTCTCATATTACCATTCTGTTCAGTCAGGTATGTGAGGTTTTTCTAGGCAACAGGTGTTTTTTGAAGTAATATACAACCTTCCCTTCAGCTCATTATGTGAAAGAGACAGCAGCTGCAAATATAATGCTGAGGACACATGGTCTATAAGACACCCAGAAGAAAAATACTCCTTGTTCCACTTGTTAAGGTAAAGCACAGATGTTGCTTCAGTGATAAGCATGAGCATAAGGCAACCACAGTCTGCTTCATGTTGTAAATTCAGAATCTAGGATTTCAGAATATTTAATAGGCTGCAATCAGAATCACCAGTTTCTTTATATAAGGAAAAGTTGTTTATATCTAATCTCATAGTCCTAACAAATACCCCTTATCACAGTTTGCATTACACTATCATCAACAATATGCTAGGGACTATCCACAGACTTGGCAGATAAATTATTAATAGTCTTTTATATGGACTCAATTATGAGTATCAAATAGTGACAAATGCTTAAATTAATACACTTATTGATTTAAACATTTTCAGATAGCATATATTAAAAAGGTTTTAGTCATTTAGAATATTAAATGCCATTTTTTTCCCTGCTTAGTGTTGGTAGGAAGGCTATTTCTGTATCTCTCAGATCTAGACTGCTGAGAAATCAACTGCAAAATAATGGTGTCTAATGAATGTAATGGCCACAGCTAGAACAGATCCTTTCCAGGGAGCAATTCTCTGCTTAGTGAGGTGGATAATTCCCCACACACACACTCCAGCCCCCAGTTTATGAATTTTTTCCTAATCTCTTTTAAGAACAAAGTACATATATAGTAGCTGATAGTATAACTGTTAAGGTGAAAAGGTTTCTTCAAATAAAAAGAAAGTTCAGCATCTCCTCAGAAACACAAAGATCCTCTAGAATTGCCTGTTCTCCTTACTCCCTCCAGTTCTCTAGCCCTAACTAGGTCAGAAACTCTACCCTACCAACAAGAACATATACCACCACAGAGAGAACACAGTTCACAGAATAATCCCAGAGCCCTTCCTCTGTTAGTAGACTGGTTACTTTGGCTGTCTTGCAAAATATTTATGCTGGCCTTGCAGCATAAATCCCAGTAGCTTGTAGGACTGCATGTTTTTCTGGCTACAGTGTTTGTTATGTAGAACAGCAGCTGCAATGAATTGGGAAATGTACACATGGAGAAAGGCCCGATGGCATGGATCTGCTAGGAAAAGTCAAAAGCTTCACACTCCTTCAGATCCAGCTCAAACTGATCCTGGCTCTTTTCCGTGTGGTTTATTTTCCCAAAATCTACATTGGTAAGCTGTTGGTGAGTCCATCCTTTGCCATTCTATCTTTTATAGAAGACAGGCTTAAAAAATAAAATGAAACAAACAAGCTCTGATCACAAGATATTATAAGGTGACAAAGTAATTTCTTCAATCTTTGGTTCTGTAGAAGAGGAGCAGTCTCTTCTTATGAATCCATACAGCCTTTTGCCCTTCCTGAGCCAACTCACCTCAGTGTGTTATGCCAGGTTACCACTATTGCAAGAACTAGTAATTCAGAGAACTGGCATTAAGATTCTCCTCTACTCAGCAATCAAAGATGATCACACAGATTCCAAGGGTTGTACACTTTTATCATGGTGAGAAAATTTGAGCAAATACTCACATGTGTCTTCACATCACCTTCAAGAATCTTGCTGTACCTGAGAAACTCAGCAACACTTCCATTCAGCAGCCTATCAAAGGCTTCAACATACGGTGCGATGCCTATAGAAGAAGATAATTCCATTATAATGGGTTCATAAAGTACATAATGCATAGGATATTCCTTTGTAGTCGAAGGAGGAGAAACACCACAGAAACGGGAAATTGCTGTAGCTTAATTTCTGCCATACTCATTGATTTGTGAAATCAGTGAAAAGAGATGTATAATGATTTGTTTTTCTAGCTAGAAAGAAAAAAACCCTGCTCTGGGTAGAACTTGCCTAGAAACATGAAGAGAATTTACTCTGTATAATGTAGTGGAAGCCTTTTTTGTCTTAAAATAACAGTTGCTAAAATAAACATTTCTCAGCCCTTCAAAGACCTAGTGGCCCGATAAGCACGATTGTCTTAACAAAATTCTACTGCTGTATATAAAACAATTATTATCCCCTAAAAAGAATCTGCACTATACTGAAAAAATATTTTTACACCGCCCACCCTTTCCTGAAGATCTTTGTATTATTTAGTGCTTTTTCATAGCAAGCATTTCAATTTCCAGTAATACAAAGTCTTTAGAATCTGTTGACAGTGGATTTATGCAGTGAGATGTGGCTTTGTAATCTCCTTATTTTGTTGTCTGACCTTGCAAAACCGTCACTGGATAAAGAAAGCTCAAACGAGTCTTCTTGATGACATGTCCCTTTGACTATATAGATGCTATACATTCTAACAGAGGAATAAAAATGCGATTTTCTAGACGGTATTCAGAGCAGTTTCCTGTTAAATTGGACAATCAGGAAATGCAGATGAGACTCAGTTTCTTATGCACCTGGTGTCTAAATGGCTTTATGTGGTACCTTTTAAGAATGCAGAAGTAATCTTTGCTTGGATGCTTTCCAGCCCTCCCTCTACTCCCTGATATATCCTCATGTCTTGTCTACGCCTCAGAACCTTTGCCAGGTCCAGCATGAGCAACGCACATGTGAATTTATGGCATCTGTAGGATCTGAGAGACCAAGGTTAAAATTCTTCCCAGCCTCTCTTCCTCGTTAATGAAGCCTGAAGATTGCTCTGAAGAGGTACCAGGCTTTCCCCAGAGAGTTTGCTTTAACCTTTTGGCTCTATATGACAATTGTGTCCAAATTCATAATCTTGAAAGCCCTCTTTATTCCACAAGAGTCATCTGGCTCCTTGACAGAAAAAAGAAGGGCTCTGGCAATGGGAGTTTGCAATGGCCTGTGTGAAAAAAAAAAAAAAAGTAGTTAGTCAGCCAGGCGGGATTTCAAGGCTCCTTTTGTTCTCTTGATGTCACTCACCTTTAATTCTGAGGAATTTCTGGGCTTTCTTCCATATAAAGTGTTTGTGTGTAAACCCCTCAAATAACCTAGTGTACAAAAGGTTTTAGTTGTGGAGATGCTTTCCAAAGCCCATTTATGTTCTTTGTCAAAATCTGTGTATGTCTCCAAGAGAATCATTGTAACCTTTTACTTTAGAGCAGAGTTTTTAATAGCAGTTCACCAAAAGGCAATTGTCCTATGCAAAACTAGAAAGCAACTATGCTATTTTTTACTATTCAATACAGCAAACTCCCAGGAGCAGTTACTAGAATTTGCTGTGGGCCGTGCAGAGCAATTGAATGATTTGTTTGCAATCCTGCTGTTATAATGCCATTTAAGAAAACAGTTCTCTCATCCTCCACATTATTTCGTTGTCTCTGAAAAACTATTAATTGAAAAGCCAAGGCTATTTTTTGTAATAATTCTAATTGTGTAACGGTCTTTTAGGGGAGGGGTCACAGTAGAAGAAAGCAATATATCTACATTTCTGCTAGAGACTTATAAGAGGTCATACTCTGGCTGAGTGTCAGTTTTAAAGGACAGAAAGAAAAGGAGACCTGTTCTGTAAGGCTCTCCACTCTGCAGTTGCTGTGGAGGTTATGTGAACCTCTACAGAAACACAGTAACGCAGGCAAACAGAATGATGTTTGTGGCACTCTATGCGTATCAATCACCCAAACTGAAGAACTGGTACAATCTTTCCTAACTGCACCAGCAAAAGCTAATTCCTGCATCCCCGTGTGAGAAAGCTCCACCTGGAGATGCGATGCAGGCTGGCAACTGCCCCATGGTGCCACTCGTCTCAGCTTCTTACTGCAGCCTCCCACTGGCTGAGCGTTTCATAATCTCACTTCACAACAAGGTTTGTCAGTTGGTCTCTTCTAAAGAGATCTGCTGGGGTTTTAAAGCTCTGCTTCCCCGGGGGTGAGTCTTTTCACCTGGCTGAGCTCTTAGGTTAGGCCAAGGATACGGCGATTTTCATGGAGGTACCTCACATGGCGAGTTCATCTCCTGTTCTGAAAGTTTTGCAACAGTGAGCTCTGGATTAATATAGAGATTCACCCAAATGGATTCATTATAGGATTGAAGCCTGTATTTTTTGAAAATGTAGATTTCCTAGTAGTGATTGATTTATTTGGTCGGTTTGTACAGGGATCGTGTTCCTCCATGGAGTTTGCTAGGGTTTATTAGCTCTCTAGGTTTGCTTTGGACTGTGGGCATTGTATTACTGCAGGGCAATACTCCGACGGGCTAACTCGCCTGCTGTGGAAGCCTGCTGCAAGGGGCTCCCTTCCTGCCCTAGAAACACGCTGCTTTCAGTCAGCTGCTCCACAGCAGCTGCCAGCGTGTAAGCCCACGGCACACAGGACCGTGGGGAAGGTCCCTCGCATGTGTTGTTGGGTAAGGGCTGGCATAGAGGGACGTTGAAGCAGCTGACGCACGCTGTCGGGCTTCTGTGTCAGTAAGGAAGCTGCCTGCAACTTTCTGCTTGTTCTGCAGCTTCTGCACAGCAGCTGAGTCCATGCTGGGATGTGCTCTGCTCTGGAGAATGCACGAAAGGGCCAAGGAATACAGAAGGGAAAGGACAAGAAGCTAATAAAGGGATATATAATAAGCTAATAAAGGGGGTTCTGGGGGAAAGAAGCAGCTCTGGAGAAAGGAAAGGGCTCTATTCAATCTTCATTATTCTCTATTCAATCATCATTAGAACTGCCACATTTATAAGATTATTTACCCTGGAACTTTCAGGAACAACAAAAAAAATGAGTGAAAAAACACAATTTGGTGATGTGATGTGAATAACGGAAGACAGACTTCTTTGGCATATTCTCCTATGTAGTGCTGTGGAAAACCACTTGAGAAGGGAGAGCTCTAGCGATAACAAAAGGTGGCCATGGATGTGTGGCAGCTCTTAGTGATCAAATGCTTACGAACAAACTCATATTTGATTAAGGATATTAAACAACTAAATGAAGTAGGTCCGCGCTGTGAAATTCAGAAAGCTGGCAAATAAACTCAACATTTATATTGCTGACTTCTTTAGGAATATTTATGCTGTAAACCTTGGGGCCGTCTCATTTTTTCTGCTAATTGGGCTCAAGCAGACATTTTCATCTGGTGAGTTATCTACAACAATATAAATGCCAAAATGGAAAAAGCGATAAAGCTTGAAATACGGATAGTATATTTAAGAGACTAGTCAAGTGATTCAACTAGTCTTGAATCTTCGAGACCATATTAATTTAGAATTATGCATACGACTAAGCTTGTCCTGTGACATTTCTAAAGTCATTTTTAAAAATACTTTCTTTTGATATAGAATTCAGAAGGGGCGGGGGGTTCACTCCCTTTTGGAAGACAAACATATGCAATTTTTTAATAACAGAGAGATGAACTTCAAAAAAACCAGACTTACTTCCATTAACTCCATTGATGGCATCACACTCCATTCCACCAGATCTATGCGAATCTGAAAATAATGATTCAAGTCGAGTCACTGCTTTCTCCAGTCTCTCCATCAAACCATGAGTCTCTGCCATTCTGGAAAAAATAATTAAGAACAGAAACAGTGTTAACCCCTCTGAGCAAAGCCCATGCTTTACTTCATGTTACAGTTCTGTTCATCTTGTGGCTTTATCTTTTATCAGCTTTTACGGTAAAACTTGTGGTTTTAAAGTATTGTCTTTCTGGCATATAAGCAGTTGCAGGGGAGCAGCTGACATACGGTAACTTGCTTCGGTGTCATCAGGGAATATGCTCAGTGTTCAGCCCTGGTTTTTCATTGTAAGCAGCAGATTCAAGCCACTGCTACAGTAGCTTTGGACAGTCTATATGTGGATACTTTATGGCAAATATATGTGTATGCTCCCAATCAGATACTGAGATGACTGAAGTATGTATAAATTTAATTGGTAAAAACTTATGCCTACAATGATGCGCATCAGCTATTTACAGAGGGAAAAATACAGATGTAATTACTACTTGACTGAATGCCAGTCTTTAAATGTGTACCTCCTGATTTTTGACAAGGTATGTTCTGACATTTGCCTCAGTCTTTTAGGGTTTGTAGTAAGCCTCAGCCATTATTGAAGACTCCACAAGAAGTCATGAAGGTCTTCTGTTTGTTCTTCTGATATATTTTCCATCACTTGATTTTTTTCTTATGAAAGTACCCAATGTGATTCAGCATTCCCAAGCTTTTTAAATCAAGCACTAATTATTCTTTGGAAAGGAAAAAATAAAAATTCCAGAGTCCTGCTTATACCATACCACTACAGTGTTTTTGATTTAAAATGAAATAGAAATTAGGTTAAACTTTTAGCAACTCACACTTTACTTTCTGTCCCCATAATGTGATTATCTGATTTCTTACACGTGAGGAAGTGTAGGCATTGACATTTTTGAATAGTGGCCAATGTCTCAGGGAACACAGTGCTATATACACCTCAGACTGAGAAACAGTTATATAAGCAAAGACAAAGCGATGTTTAAATCTCGTACCATTTAATGTAACAAGTTTAATGTACACGTTCCTCACTTAAGGTGGTGAGTGCTTTATTCTGCTAAGTGACACACAGTAAGGGCTACATCCCCTGCCCAGCACTGGGGTGTGCAGAAGCAGGGGCAGCAGGGGAACTCGCCTCCCCAGCTGGGGGGAGCAGGCAGGCAGTTGGCTCTCTGGGGTCCCTACCCTACGGCGGGCACTCTGCCACCAAGGCACTGATTGCTGTATGGCTTGTAGACTAGGAAGGTTAGGCACACCTGGAATGTATACTTAAATGTCTTAGTTCCTAGCGAACAGCCTGCTAAAAGTGCGAGTACTTTAGAGGCATCAAAGCATAATAGTAAATTCCAATAAACTGTGCAATACTATGCAACACCAGCAAACAAAACAAACAACGCTGCTTCGGCGTCCCCATACCCAAGCAAGAGTGCCTAAATATTATAATATAAAAAGTAAAGTAACATGAAAAGAAGGGGTTTGGTTTACAAATTAGCATTAATAGTTCTTAAGAATAAAAATAATAATGGTATTTTTATTTTTAAAATTTAAGCATGAGAAAATATTAGCTACTAGGACTGTGGAGACACATGCAGAGCTCTTGTGCTGAGTCATGTTGCCTGTCAAACAAGGTGGGACCTTCAGACTTTACCCTATAAATACAATGAGGTTTGTGTTTGACCTAAAAGTGAAGCAGAAGATTTTACAGTGAGAAACCCTCGGGAGAACCATTCTCATGAGAAAGTTTTGTCTGGAGTTTATGGGTTTTTCCTATTTACATTAAATAAAAGAGCAACCCCCCAAAAAAGGATGACATTAGATAGTGTGCATATAAACACTGTCAAAATTCAGAGGGGCTCTCTTTGCTTACACTGAAAATGCACACTATTTTGTTTGAAAAATCAAGGAATTTTTTAAAAAACGCATTCACTTTTTGTAAGGTTACAAGTATCTTGGCAGGAATGAGATGAAGGTATCAGGGGAGCTTCTGAAATTCACAAACATTTGTAAGAATATTAAAACTTTTCTTAAAACAATGCACTGTTAACCATCAAAAATATTATGGACATATTCTTTTCACATTTTACCCTGCTACATAAAAGCCTAAAATGATGTCTGGTTTAAAATTTATGTTTTAAACCAGTCCAAAGTCAGGCTGGTCTAAGATAGCATACTAACAGCCAACTCATTTCATCAGTATTTCAAAGTATATTTCAAAGTATATTTCCAGGATAGTTCCTATTTGTCTTTATTTGAAGATACAGTCTGATAGGGTTTTTTTTTTTCATCTGCCTTAAAATTTTTCTTGATGATATGTGAAAATTTATTTGGAAAAAGTGTTACTTTTGGCCTCTTCAGCCTATGGAAGGACCCAATTTTTTTGCTACAAACCTGCACACACTTGGAGGTCTGAGGAATCTCATAAATGAACAAGAGGTGGATCAGACTTGTAATGTGCTATCCAACAAACTGCCCTCTGTAAAATGCTAAGAATATGGATTACTGTGTCAGAAGCTCAACAGAATAACCTGACTCAATAACCCTGTGGATGTTTTAATGCAATACTTTCTGACTGCAATGTAGTCTTTTGCTCACTATATCCTTCACAGCTTTATTCTATTCCCATTAGCTGGAGAACTGCAATGTTGTTCTTCCAAAAGAAACAACCAGCGAGGCAATCACAGAATAATATGTTGCTATAGTCTTTTTAGACAGAAGTAGGAACCATTTTTTCCATAAAATTAGGGATGCAGGTTTTCATTGTTTTCAAAAGGAATGTTACACTTCAGAACTTCTCCATCATTATGTTTACACTGAACCTACCTTTATA
Source organism: Tringa tobata (assembly GCA_033628505.1). Lineage (NCBI taxonomy): Eukaryota > Metazoa > Chordata > Aves > Charadriiformes > Scolopacidae > Tringa > Tringa tobata. The sequence continues at coordinate 7,572,324 of JAHREE010000131.1, forward strand.
TCTGTCTCCTTATATATTCATGACTATATGGTACTTGTATCTGTATTTTTATATACATATATATCTGCATGCATGTAAGTATACATACAGGTATCCCTGTCATGTATGAATCTTTATGGCACAAGTTTACTTTTGTTACTGTATGTAACACTACAAGAACAAATCAGTTGTACATATAGTAACCTTACATTTACACTTTGTTTTACCATCAGCTGACTAGGTATCTATCTTACAAACAAGACTAGAATTAATGTTAGTGTTCTGAAGTGAAGACTCCACTAAGCAATGGACAACTCTCTTCATCCGTTCTCAATCTAAACATTGATATTTTTGCCATATTTAGGGATTCACATATTTGACTCATATTATGACAACATTTAGCATCTTCTTGGCCTATATGCAGCTGTTCATCTGATTACTTATCATTCCACACTGCATTCTGCGTGGTCAAACCAACACCACAAAGCCACAACTCAAAAGGAGTCACAACACAAACGGTACAGCTTGACTCTGAAGATCTCTGTGTGATACAGCATCAGAGCTTATATTATAAATAAATAATGACTGATCTACTTACAGTGCCAAACAAAATCTTTGCATGTCAATGGAAAGTAAAGAAGATGTAAATATGCTTATGGGATGCTTCCACTCCCTTAAAGCACATTTTTACATCAAGACAGATTTTCTATCTCATCTCTACTACTTAATTAAAGCTTTGATCTTGAAGTGGATTATAGGGTTGATCATATATCTTTTCCTGGAGCTGATGCTGACCACCTGTAAGGACTTAAAAACAACAGTGCTTCAACTCCCATGTAATCCTGTATCTAGTTGCTCTCTTGGGGGAGAAGTACACTGTCCTTCATTGAAAATAAGGTCAACTAAGAGCCAGGAAAGGTGTTAACCCACATCTACTGACAATCATTTAAATGTTGACATTGTAAACTGTCTCTCGTGCACAAAAAATAAGAGGGAGGATCCACAGAGCTGCCCTGATTACTGTTAGTGGTGTCTTTTTTGGGAGTGCTAAATGCACGTGGTAATACTACCATCTGTCATTGCTTCCCCAAAAGAAATTAAGTCAAAACCAGGTAGAACACGTCATGCTGAAAACCAAAAAAGCAGATCTCCTTTTATAGACAGGTCTTGGGAAATCACTGCTTTTCTCCCCAATTTAACAGCTGTCTCAAAGCACCATTTATCTATTATTAAGGGAAAAAAACTTGTCTGTATGCTAGAATTCCCTGATATACTCATCTCAAACAGCATTCAAACTGAAATCCAAAAACCACGGGTACTATTCCTGTTATCATTGTATGTGACTTATGACAGAGGACCATATTGCTCTATCTCAAGAAAAAATAACCTCTAACAAGCCCACAAGGATAAGCAGTATAGTGGCGTTAAGGTGAAAATGATAAACATACAATGACTTATCAGGCATGTAAAAATGGCAGGTTTGAACACAGGAATTGTGCCACCCTGTAAAGTATTATTATTCTGACAAACATCAGCATAAGATGAAGTTCCACAGGTTGTTTTACTTCTTAGCACTTTTAATTCAGAAGAAGAAGATGAGATTTAGTCTTTTTTCCCTAAGTACCAGTCCTTCCAAATCCACTTAACAGCTGAAAAATTAAGCAAGGTCTCATTCATGCTCATCATCCGAGATGCTACAGGTCAGATTTTGCTTTTTCTCTCTGTCAAAAAAGGGCAGATGCCAAGAACAGAATACAGGCAGCAATGTGGCATTTTAATTATATCTAACATTCCTACACTGCTTGGAAAATCACAGTCTTATTGAAAGTATAGCAGCCTGCCCATGTGCTTTCTCTCATAGTCTTTTAATAAATTGCTACTGAGATATGAAATAAAATATAGAAAAACCTGGACTGCCAGCTGGTACTATCAGAGAGCCAGTCACAAATGTTTTATAGATCCAAAGTACCATGTCCTCTAAGGGCTCTTCTGTACAATATATATCAATATATTACAAGGGAGGGGAAAAGCATACGCGTTCCTGAACATCCCCTCCAATTACAAAAGCATCTTATGGCACCTCACTTCTGAAAAACCACACAGACAGCTTGAGTCTTTATGCCACCTTTGGCATCAGACCCAAATTCCCGCTGCACCCCATTCTGGCCCAGACAATGAAAACCCACTGCTGTGGGACCTCGGGGGTTGCTCATTCCCAGGCAGAGGTGCTGGCTGAGTGAGGAACAAGGAGCCCCTGAAGCTATTTGGGTTACTACCATAAAAGATTTTGGGTGGAGAGTGCAAAGCACGGGAGTATTGGTTAGGGGAAAGTGTGTGTTGGTAGACAGACAGAAACATTACCTTGTATGGTTTGTGTTTTGTTTCCCATTAGCTGTATGGAAGGAATGTAAACAGAAGCTCGTCAAACTGTTGTCAAGTTGGATTAAACCAGAAGACCTCTCAGTAAAGCCCTGTGTGAGGAGAATGATCCAGGGTTCAAATCAGAGCCTTTGGTGACCTCTTTTTTTTTTGTTTGTTTGCCCCTAGATCTCCCGCAAGCTCCTTTGGAACCAATGTTCTTCTAAGAATAGAGAAAAAATACCTTTTTTTTTTTTTATCCTAGTAAAAGATATAGTCTTGAATATCTAACAGTATTGGAATTTTGACAGCTTTCTGTTGTTGTTGTTAAAATGGACAAGTGTTATACCTGGAATAGCAAAAAGACAAAAATATCTGTATGACCTCTGATTTTTGTGGATGTGTGTGCCTCTTCAACTGATAAATTGAAGCCTTGGCTGGCTCCAGTGCACTCATCATAAAACATTTCTGTCTATGGCTCCACATGTGTGTTAAAACCACTGATATGCTATGAATGAGTTCCTCTGTTGCTGTGAATGAGAGTGTGCTACCAAAATTATCTTGTCTGTGGACTTCTCTCTTTGGCATACTCTCTGTGTTTTTAAAGGTGTTTTTTTAATAAGAAAAAAATATTTTTGTGTAGAAGAGGAAAAAGCAGGTTGTGGTTGCATCTCATCCATTTAACCTAAGTTTTTTCCTTTGTCTGGCTTTATGCTGTTGGTACCACAAAGCATACTTTTCTGTTCACATTCTGGCTCTTCCTCTGCTTCTCTCCCAGTGATCAGGCTGCTGTCTACAAAAACATGCAGGAAAGGAATGGAGGCATTTTTGTATCCCATTTATTAGAGATAAATTTTTCTCTCTTTTAAAAAAATATTTTTAAAATATTACAAAACTGCTTTGTACAACAATCCCTATTTTGACAATTACCCCTAAGACTGTTGGCGCATTTTAGATTTCTTATCACATCCCAGTTTCGTCCCATAATTATGGGTGAGCAACTGCACATGTCAAGCTGTGTGTTTACAAGTCAATGTAATAATAGGATGGACTGTGGTTAGGCCTCTGATAATTAAATATGAATTCTTTAAGATATGTCATGTGTTCATGTATGTGCTTAGTATCTCCTGGAATATCAGTTCATTTTCTAATTATATGTAAGTTCTGTGAAGAGCTCCTATCCCTTGCTGAATAATTCTGACTATCTTATCAATTTTGAGATCACAAAGAACAAGTTCATTATGTAATGATATGCTGAAGCAGTCAAGCCTTGACAGTCTGTGTAAGCATGATTGACTTAAAATAACCAAGGCAACGCCGTTTCTAAGCACATTCTCCTATTCTTTTTATTTTCCCTTTTTGTCACCACTGCTCATAGTCTTTTGTCTTTGTTTTATTTTCTCCTCTCCCTCCAATGAAGTGTAAGAGTTTTAGTATCTCTCCAATCAACAGAAACACAATGTTCTTAACCACCTCATTTACTATGTATTAGTGTGGTGTTTTTCACGTAATCAAGCATCCTAAAGGCCTTACAAGCCATTTAATTACCTGTCACAAGTCCAATTACTGTATGTAAGCAGGCTGCCTTGCTGAACCGAGAAAATACTGCATGCAGGCATTGATTTTATGAAAGTGCTTCAGTTCAGTTCATAATAACTGGAGAGTAAGATTCCTTATGCTACGGTTCCAACCAAATTGAATTTGCACTGTCTGAAAGCGTAAACTCCACAAAGTACAAACGCTTACGGGTTGTTTCAGTGCTTCTGGGATGTGAAAGGAGACAAGCAAAGGGGGAGAGTTAAAACTAAGCGGATAGTGTTGCAAGCTCTAAAACCACAAATTATGAAATGACTTCTGCAGAAAAGATGAGACTGTAGAGTTATTCAGTACCAAGGTTAGTAGCAGGTTTGTTTGCTGTGAGGGTGGCCTCTCACACCACTTCCACACCCTGGTTCTCATGCATATCCGTACTATGCCAAAGCCTGAATAGTTGGGCTTGATTTCAGCCAAGTTAGCTCACACTCTTGCTTTTACCAGAACAACCTGCTGCAATTACAATCTCAGCACTCTGTGACTGATGGTCTCAGGCTCATCGTTGCTGCCCCACTCAGCCTGCAGCCCCTGGCCCTGCTTCCAGCGTGGCAGCAGCCAGGAGGGCTGAAGCAAACTTCTTCCCATTTGAGTGTTCCCTTTGCTCTGCAGCTCATTTGTGATCTTTATTGATCACAAAATCTCAAGGTCTTTGCCCGTCTCCCACCCACTGATTCTGCTGGCATTGCAATGGGTTGTGCCTTTGCTTCTGATTCAGGATGAAATGGGCCACCTGCTACTAAAAGACCTTTCTATTTCCTGCTACAACCTGGTTACTACCTAGAGGTCCTGAGTTCTAATGATAATCCACGCAACCTTGCTCACTTAAAAGATCTGAGACATTCGGCTACTTATCCCTCCTCTGTTTCAGTGTGAGCTATCATGAAGCCCAGAAAGATCAAACTGGACCCATGCTAGATGCTTGTAAAGTTAGCATCTAAGATGCTAAAAATAGCAACCTTTTCTATGATGGTTGCTTTAGAGGATCCAGAGCTGTTAGGTGAATTATTCTGCTGTTTCTTCTCTCTAAACAAAGACAGATTACACACAGAAATGTAAATCATTCTTTGCATTCCTTCCAAAAAGCAATTAATTAAGTATTTAAAGTAATATAAAACATAACGTTAATGCATAGGATCTGAGCACATCTTCTTGGAAAAATACACCACCATTCAATTACATACTTGAACGTTTACCTTGGTTTTTTATATATGCTACAAAAGCATTAAGCCTTTGATTCCCAGGATACTACTGCTGGTATTTTGGATTTTACAAGCAATTTCTTTAGCCTGCTATTCTCTGAAAAATTGTGGGTCAGACACAGCAATTTCCATTAGCACATACTCCAGAAAGTAGTCTCAATGGGACTGTTTTCTGTAACAAAAAGTCCCTGAAATCTGACACAGTCAGAATACCTTACCTACACAGGTGAAATGAAGACAACAGTAGGCAGGATGTGTATGAACTAAGGCCATGTCTATGCTATAAAGTCTCGCCAACATGGCGACAAAGATCACAGAGGTTTAAGGAACCCCAAACCTCATACCCTTGCTGAACTAGCTGAATCAGCACAATCTCTGCCACAGATGCAGCTGTGCTTATGTGTGCTTTTGTCATTTCAGGGTAAAGGTGCTGATATCCTGCTATAGTTCTAGCAGTGGCACATTCTCAAAGAATAGCTGAGCCTTCAGAGCTCAAAGCACTTCTTGTTTGAAAAGCCACTGCCAAATTACTCATTTTTCAAAAATATGTGAGCCACTGGAACTGACTCTGTACCTCAGAAAAATGACAAGTTCCCAAGCGATCCCCCCTATTGCAAAAGACGCGCTTAAACTTTTAGAGAAAGGAATGAAAATTATTTTTTTTAATATAAAAATAGTCTTTTAACCAGTTCATAATAAAACAGCTGTCTGAATAACTGCAGTAAATTATACCTGCTTTATCGTAGGTGTTTCTTTGCTTCTGCCCCAATCAGCATGATAAGTGAAGAATGTTCTCTTTCATGTAGTCAGATGTTCTAGTAGCAGCCACTGCAACTACTGAGTTCACTGCTGTTGCACATGATGTTAAAACTCATGCAGAACTACAAAGAATACTTCTTTAACATATATGGCAGTTCACCATTTTTCTCACTGGGGTTCAAACCTCTTGCTGTGCTATTGTCATTGACAAGCCACCGACTGAAACATGGAAAATTTATCTGCCTTGCCCCAGGTCATGTTGCAAGTCAATATCAAGCCTGGAAACTGAACAGAATTCATCTGGTTTCCGGCCCTCCTTGCTGCCTTCTGCTTCTTTTCCAATACCTGCTAATTCAGATTCTCATGAATTTTAGTCCTGGGGGAATTTGAATTATTTTTTTATTATTTTTCGTTAATTTAGGGACCTCAATGTATTTTAAATGGCTAATAAAAATTATACACTGGGATTAGAAAAACTGGGTAGTTTTAATGGGGTAGCTTTAATATATGTAATCTTAGTACTCTTGCTCCTTATGGTATATAAAGAAGCCCTTTTGTCCACTGAAGTGAGCACCGTGGCTGACAAAGAACAAAACATGTCATAGGTTGGCTCTACCGTAACAGTAAATAAAGCACATCCTCTTCATTTGTATTTAATTGAGAAAACATATTTTATTATATTTGGAGTTGTGCCTGTCCACCTTCTACATCTGAGCAGCATTCGTTTGAGGGGGAAGATGCAAACTAATCATAAGAATATTCTGAAGCCTAACATTTTGGTTATGCCCAAGACCTAAAAGAACCATATTGTTGTACATGCCTGGCTTTGCTGCAGAAGGTGGGCTGCCTGTGTTCTTGTGCAAACTTGCTCAAAATAGAAGCAGTGTTATGAAATCCCTCAGTTGAAAATGTATGGAATCAGAAAAAAGTTTATTACGATTTACATAATAAGTAATTAAAAGAAAACGCTAGGACAAAATTTGAATAAAATTGGGATATCCAACTCGCAGTAATGTCTTAAAAGGCCAGCTTTGAGAGTACTGTTTTGAGTTTCAACTCATTCTATCTAGCACCTTCCTATTCTAAATAATTTCTGAAGTTACATTTCTGAAGCAGGACTAGTTTCCTGACTACAGTTTCATAGAACAATGAAACATGGTATTTCATGAACCACTGCCACTTTTGCCTGGCTTAGAAATATGAAATGAAAATGTGCAGTATTGATCCCACCCTGCCCCCCTGCTAAACAGACTCCTTCCAACTATTTCCTAACGGATCGGCCTGCGTGTAGGGGTTTTTTCTGAAAACATTCTCCATCATTGGAAAACAACCACATAAAGGTAATGCATATAAAGAAAGCTTTCTTCCCCAGATGGTCTTTGTTTTTAAGACTGCCCCTACGCGTTATGAAATCTGAATTTCACCTGATAAAAATCCTCACTGTTGATCCTCTGATGCCAAGACACAGATCTATAGCAGTGCTGGCGGCAAAGGACAGATTTCACATTTTTAGGTGGGGTCGTGACAAGTTCTCCTTGGCTTTGTGCTGGCTGTGTCTCTGGGGAGTGCTCCTTTCAGGTGTCAAGTTATTGCAAAATGCAGCATCTCGGCTTCGCAGTTCTTCATCTCTGCCTCCCCCCTGCCCCCTCCGAACGCTGCCTTCTATTTGCAGAACCCCTTATGTATTTTTATAGAAAGGTATACATTCTGTCTTCAGATCCAGCATCCTAGGATGCCGTTTAACCCTTTCCTCTGGGCTAAACCCGTGGGCCATTTAGTCACCCCCCACCGCATACACCCCCCTGGCTCCGAGGGCGGGGGGAGCCCGGGACCCGG
>JAHREE010000131.1:7589843-7619659 GCA_033628505.1 Tringa tobata
ATGAAATAGAAGGTGGGCGGTGCCAGTATGCATCTGTATGTGTCCTCAGGCTGTTTTTAGCAATAGGAAGTTCATACAGGAGCCTTTCTGTGCAAAACACCTGCTGATTTTAGTCCGGTTTTGTTTGAGGGAGAGCCTCAGGTTTAAAAGTCTGTTTGTTCCAGATGATTGAAGCCACCACAAGTTTAGCCCTTGATTTGAAAGAGCAGGTGGCAGTCCTTAGGGGTCCGCTCCTGTTCCAGCTGAAGTCAACTGAGTCGTTAACTTTATTTAATAGGAGATAGCTGTAATTCAGCAAATAATTAGCAAAAATGTCAGTAAAAATGTCCTTAAACCTTTGTACAGCTGAATCAGCTCACCTTTGAAGAAAGCTTGTCTCCTTCAGATGTTGTAGCTATTGACAGGAACAGCAGTAGCAGCTGCTGTGTGGGGGTGTGTGTGTGTGTCTTGCCCGGCAACCTCCTTCACTGGCTGTGGATTACACCTCCCACACTCCACCTGCACAGGGCATCATTACTCAGTTTCTGTACGACAGCGGTAGATTCTGCCCAGTGTTAGTACTTGGTTGAAAAGCAATCGCGGTCTTTCTTTTTGAAAATCTTCGGGTGCTCGGAATGCACTTCCAGCCCCCCCCCTCCCCCTTATGCAGTGTTCATGAACTTCAGAATAGCTGGAAAAGTGTGATTCCATTGATAAGTACATATGAATCAGGGTTATATTACGACTGGTATGTATGTACACACATGAATGATCTATTTTGTTGAAGGAATTCCAGTACTACTAGTTGTAACAGTTTCTTCTCTGTTGTCATTATACACATTGAATTGGAGAGTGTTCCATTAAAATATCTGATCAAGAACGTAGAAATATTCCCTCTTCTCTCTTACTATTTTTCTTTGCTAATACTTTTTTAGTTTGTAGTTTTATTTAAAGAAAATAATCAGATTAGCTTTTCTTTCTTTTATTTACATGGTATATAGAACACATCATGTACAACCTATAATAATTATATAATGGATAGTATACATTACATAACATATGGTATATAGGATATGTTATATAATATATAACACATAATATACATAAATATCTATCAGAGAATCACAGAATTGTTCATGTTGGAAGGGACCTCTTGAGATCACGTAGTGCACTCCTCCAAAATTATTTTTCATTTCAGCAAGAGGGTCCTTTCATGCATTTTCTTCTCCTTATTTAATCCACTTATATGATGTACCCTGAAAAAAAAGAAACCAAACTAAATATATAAAATAGATAAACTCTATAAAATAAATGCACTTTTAAGAACATTTTAAATCATTTCATCCAAAAGAATTGTCACAAAGTTCAACAGTGTAAGCAGCTATCAGTCCTTTGGAATTAATAATAATATGATCATTTATAGCATCTACAACTCTGTATCTGAGTTATTTTACGATCCTTTAAAATCATCACTCTAATTATGTTTTTTTTTCCTCTTTAAAAACTGGTTTGATCATTCCATGTGTGAGCCACACCCTGAAAAAACGAGAGGCTTTGCACACCTAATTTAAGATTCAACCTAGTATCAGCGTTAAACCTGTTTCAGTCTGTCGTTCTCTTGCTTAAAATGCAGTGAAACTCAAGGGTTTCTCTTTGCTTCTTTAGTAAATCAAGTTTTTATAATCTGCCATGGCTTAGAACTCGATTCCCGCAGTCCAAGTTGTATGGTGCACTTTTCTTCCCCTAAAAATAATTGGGAAAAAAATCTCACTGACTTCTTTTTCTTTTAAGTGCATTGAATGCAACAAAAAAAGCCAGCTTGATAGCCCTGTAAGCTAAACTCTCATAATTGTGCTCAGAGCAGACAACAGGCAGACCTCTTCACATAAACCCAGAAACCTTCAGCCTTTCACTTATGTGCAGCTGATTTTATGCGATCTTGCTGAGGTTTTCAGCAACGGTCACAGTTGCTGATCAATGAGAACTGGATTGGTACCACCCCTGATTGCTCCTAGACTTCTGAAAAGGTTTTGTGGGAAGGCAAAAAAATGGCTTCTTAATTCATCTTGCTTTAGGCTATCATGATGCTGCAGTCTAAAAGATCCCTAGCTTTAGAGCTGCAGAATCCCTGGGAAGTTCAGGAACCTGACTCCGCGGTGACCTTTTCTGAAAAAAAGGTCAGCATGCCACAGCCAGACTTGCCAAGTCAACTGCTTTTCCCTCTAGACTAAAGCTTTGTGGTCTTATCCACAGATCTCTCAGGAAACTTGGCCAAGCTACTGCTTTTTGTTGTTTCAGGCACAACTTGTGTGTTGAATGGAGTTTCATATTAAGTGAGAGTGATTTCAGTACAATGGGAGTAAATGTAGCATCCTGTGGCTCCCTCTACATTATCTCCAAATTTTTAAGATTTTAATGCAGATTTCCTAGATTCATTCGTAGGATTGGGTTCTGTACAAGTATCACTCTCCCATATTTACACTTGTTCTTTTGCTCTCTCAAAGTTGAGAAGGGGGACAACTTAATTGGTACATTACGGAATGATCTCTCAACAGTTTGAATTGGCTTAGGATAAAAAAATAAACTTGTTACTGCTCCCTCATTACTTCCTATGCCAAAGAACTTTTAAGCACGGGGTTTTTCCTTTATTTTAGGGGAGCCTTTTTGGGGCACAAAATCTGGACAGGCTGTTACCGGTTATATTAAATAGAGTCATAGAAGTGTTTTGACAGTCAGGGATGGCTTGGGGTGGCAGTTTTGCTTTGACAGTGGCTTTGGGGCTTTTTTGTTTTAACTGAAGATTAAATTTGGGTCAGAACAAATGTGTGCTCTTCCCATCCTCTTCCTTCAAACTTCTCTTTGTGAGATAAATAGATGTTAATACTGAAAAGACTGCAGAAGCTGAAGATTTCTTTGTATTAAACCTCTCTGGTATCGTATTTTCCCCTACTTTCCTTTATCTCTAGTCATTTGCATCTTAGATTAGGGTACCTGTTTAGGGCAAGAACTGTGTCTTTGGGTAATATTCATCAGCTGATGTATCTTTGGAGACAATTTTGGGAATTTTTCTGTTAATATTTTAGAAGTAGACTCTTACCTCTAACGGTTCTTTTTACCTATTGAATGTTTCAGGTCAGATTATCAGGTCTTCTAAGTCTCCAATCCCATAGTGAAAGCTGCAGGGAGCTACTGATTTATAGCCACTGCACATCTGACCCAGAGTTCATGCAGTTATTTCACTGACATACAATCTGAAACTAGGAATGTGTATGCTGTGAGTGACTTAAAACTTTATTTACGTGACTGCTGTAGCAAAAATATGTGCCATTTGACAGTGGGTTCTATATTGAATATTGTCAGGTCATTGTCCAGTCATGCCCACACAGACTCCCTAATAGACACAGAACTCAGACACTGGACACAGATGGAACGTTGGAAAGTGGGAGTTCTGAGGTTGGACTAACAGGGATCGGTGAATCATGGACTGATCCGAGTCAAAGACGTTGCTCTCTTAACGTTTCGTTAACCACATAGGAAGCCTCAGCCGAGGTACTTCCAGCAGAGTGAAGCATGAATATGCCAAATTCCCATGTGCGTCACAGACCAAATGCTGTGGATCAAAAGCTCGATGGCTGAACTTAGCACTGGGCTTTGTAAGAAACAATTGCACTTGAGAGTCTCAGTGATACCCGTCACTGGGGCGGGTTCTGTGCTCAGATGGCTCTGCAGCGTTGCAGCTCAGCACAAATATATTCACCTAGAATTTGTTATGTGCTCTAAAGAATAACTTATCATCAAACCTGCATATCAGTAACTACATATATAATGAACAAAGATAGATTGTTCTTGTCCATGGCAAAAAAAAAAGCAAAAGCAGGGGAATATACGTCAGTTGGCTGTTCAGTTGTTTTATGATTCAGTTGGTGCTCAATTGACTCAAATCAAGTACTATGGTACAACTGGCTCTTCAGTTGCTTTATGATACTTTTCCCATCTAGTTCTGTCTGTTTCAAAAGGGTGACAGCTGAATTTGTGGGACTCCTGTCCTTTGGTGTTATCAGAAGGACATAGTGAGATATTTTGAGTCTGGCAGCATCACTGGTGTTTTGGCTGGCGTCGTGCAAGATGAAGTGGGATTGGCCCTTCTGAGCTCCATGCATGTGTTGTAGCAGCAAACACTTGGTTGTCTCTACGAGTTGTACCTACTGACAGGACATTAGTGGTGCTGTCCAAAAAAGAAGAAGGAGACTAGTGGTGATGCATAACATAATGCTCAAATTTATAATTGCTCTATTTTGATAATTGAGGGAATGTTGGATTTTACAACATGATTCTTGAGCAGCTGTGAAATTCTGGTGGAGCTTTATGAAGAACTGAGACTTTCTAGCAATCATTTTGCTTACATGCCACAAATTTTTGCACCTTTTCACAACCTCTTAATTACTCCATCTTTCAAAATTATGGATTTGCTATTACTACTCATTCATAAAAAGCCTGCTAGCTTCTGTTGTCTGAAGGGAAGTTGTTTAACAAATAGACACTCTGTATTGATCCACTGTCTTGGCCAGGTAAAAATGGCAATTAAATCCACAATAATTCCCACTGAAGTATTTAGAAAGAACTTGTATAATCCATTCCTCTCCTTGTAATGTGAAAAAAGTCTGTATTTTTTTAGCAGGTTTTCTTTTGAAGAACAGCCACAACAGAATGTCACAAACCAAACTCAGTGCAAGCTGGACAAGGGTAAAACCTTGCCCACTGACGCTGGGTTTATCTGAAACTCCACTCCTGCAGGCAGTGATCTGAGGCGTTTGGGTTTGCAGCTCTGTGCTACCACACCTGTGTTAGTTACCTGGCGAGCACATCTTTCACATTCCGTGCGTTGCCTGGCTCTCAATCCACACGCGGATGCGTGCGCCTATACGTTCACACCACAGTGAGCAAAAGTGATCAAACAGAACTGGTGTAACTGAGCAACAGAACACCATAGAGATGTTGAGGAAAAGGCTATGTAGAAAAGACTTTTAGACAAGTGTGTTCATCAATGCATGTCTAAGTGAAAACTGGCAACTTGGACTCAACATTAAGGAATTTTTTGGTTAAAAGATAACCAATATGCAAAAGATACATGTTGTATGCATAAAATGAATGTGTTACAGACGTGTTTGGTATTCCATAGCATATGTGAGATAAAATTCAATATGCAGTTATGTGAAATTGTTTACTATATTTGGTTAATTCTTCCCATTCTTTCATACCTTAGTATTGGATGATAGGGCTTCAAGTCTGTGACATCTGTTCTTGACTTACAGTCTGTGGCTTTTAGAAAGTCACAAATGTTCATTTGCAAAAACTACATGGAAATATGTATCACATGTACCATAAACGTTGTACAGCATCCAGGCTGTGTCAGTTCTGTTAACTAGATGCTGACACTAGATTTATTGGAAGATGAGACTTGAAAATTAACAAAAATGAAAATATAGTTCTTCTCTCCAAGCACTTAGACGTTCTTGTTCACCTCCATTCACCCTCATAAAAGGACATTTACATGGACTACATACTTACAGAATTTTGGTATAATGATTTTTTTCCAGAGAAAACTTTGTTTCAAACAATGAAAAATGGGGTGAAATATGTTCTTTCCATTTTTCATTTATTGTTAGACAGCTTTTTCTTCTTTAATGAACTATTTACTGGACATGCCATGTTTTACAATGCTAATTTTCACAAAATCATCTTGATTTTTGTAAAATGGAAACCAGTTGAAGTATATCATGAACATTTTCCTCCAGTGCTTTCAGATGGTCTGTCTAAACACAGGCTGTGCTCACTATTATTCCTTAGTACCAGTATTTGATATCATAGTTAAGGTTATATCTTTCAGGCTGATAGTGATGTGAGTTAGCAGCAGAGTATCATTGCTGTTTATACAATACATTCATAATTTATTGTGTTGATATATTGCTTTTATGATTGTCTCTATGAACTATCTTCAGGACTTAGTTCAGTTTTAATCAGAGAGGCAAAGCTAGGCAATCCCTGCCTTATATTTATGTTGGAAAAACAATCAGCAGAAAACATTTTACATAGAAGAAAATAAAACTGGGTGAAGAATCTACAGAAGCAAGCTTTACCTTAGGTGAGCTTGTTGCCCTTGCGTCCTTTTGCAAGCAGAAAGAGGCTCCTTCTGACAGTAATTCAGAGGATCTATGTGTCTCTTGACCACAGAGCAAGACCAGGGAGATTAATTTTCCTAGAGTGAAATTAGGCCCGTGGAAATGATTTTCAATTTTCTCTACTAGAAATAAGTTCTGGTTTGCACCAGGGGACAGTATTCAGTGCTGGTAAAATGCAAGATACAGAAGGTGCAAGGTACAGAAGATGTGTTTAGCATCATCAGACAGTGCTTGTTTAATTCATTGCTGGAAGGGGATGACATATATCCTATTGTCTATTTTTTTTCTTTTTTAAAGAGGGAAAGTACTTCAACCCATTCGTGCCATTTAACTTGATGCAACCCTAGATATAGAAAGTGATTCTGTATTTTGTACACTGAATATATAATCCCATTCTCATTTCTCACTGTCAAAGATATCTGGTGATCTCATGTGGAAAATTCAGAGTGCTGTGTCACGGTCAGCATATTTGGTTTCTTTGGAACTAGGCAACCCCAGCTTAGTCTATTCCAAATAACAACATTTCTTATTAATAGGGTTCTTTTTAGAGTATTGATAGTACTTGGCAGGTATGGAGAACTGTGTGTGCTAGATGATGGCCTAGTTAATTGTGGAATTTGATTCTCATTTATTTCATGAGCTGACTTGAAAATTCTTTCTTTTTTTATCAGAGAAGCTTTTTACAAGCACCAGAAACCAAACTGGGGAGGAACCTATGATTTTTATTCTCAGATCTGGTAACAATCTCATGTTGTAGCAAAGATCCCACAGCTATCCTGACTTTAGGAGTGTTTGAAAACATCTGTTAATGCATTTTATTAAAACCATGTAATCTAAAGGCAAGACCATAAGACCTGACCTAGAGTTCTCTGAAGGTGTCTGGAGGGCTTTCAATGATTTCATTGTGCTGTGGAGAAGGCCACTAGACCCTTGAAGAGGGAAACAGTTTTCAGTCAGTATGAAAATGTCTGTGATTCTGTTTCAAACCTCTCTTCCAGCCTCTCCTGTACTTTATCCTGCCAATTCTACGCTCACTTCTCTCATGACCACTGTAGGGACCAAATTAGTTCTTAAACTGAAATTGCAAGCTGCTCTTGGTGTTTTTCAAAGCCTCAGGATACAGTTCCTTTCTCCTTCTAACAATTTCAGAATGAGCAGGCAGATCCACAAGTCCTTATTCCTCTCCCAGTGCCAGGAGTTTCAGAGAGGACAAGGGAAGAGGATGAGCAGAGGAGCCTTCCTCCACAGGGGTAGAGGAGGGTTCCTTTCTCAGGCACTTCCAAACATGTGCCCCATTCTGCAGCCTGGCGCGACATTTATAAATGGATTTTCTGAGTTCATGACCTATTTCAAAGCAAGTGCTGGATGCCAACATGTTTTGTAATGGCTTGTCTGTGGACACTGGGCACCTGTTGCAGAGAAGGTTCTTCCCCTAGGCCTCTCCAGTGGGTAAATCTAAGCTTCTAATCTGGATAAGAAAAGATCTTGAATAAAAAGAAACAGCCCTGGGGGAATCAGACAGAAACTCAGATGATAGGCAGATAAGATCTGTGGGTGGTTTTTTTTTATATAATTATTATTCTTTTCTGAACCTTCAAGCATGTTTATTCAAGTGACATTGTTAAAAGGCAGCTTATAGAAAACCCTGTTAGGATTCCATAACTTTTAAGTGCCTCACATGGTCAGATTTCATTTTACTTTTGCCAAAATATAGAAAAAGGAAGGCCACTAGCTTTGAAATTTAATTTTGAGTACATTTAATTAGATGGCAACCATATTATCCTATAACCATACAGGTTTGGGGTAAAATTTTACAAAGCCAACAAAACATGAAAGCATTACTCACCTCTTGAAGTGGGAAAGAATGCATGAGAATAACCATCAGGCGTGTGTCTGTACTGTCACTTACAGAGTTAGGAGGTATCTATGTATAAAATTTTTTTCTTGACCATGAAAGTCAACGGATTGACATATACCAAAGTATGTTTCTTAAAAATACATACAACCTTTTCCATGTCAGTTCCAGAGGCTGAAGTCTGCAAGAGTAGGGTAAGGATCAGGGACACCGCTGGGCTAGCGATTCCAAATTGTAAGCTGAAATCAGCTGAAATTTCTTCTAGATTTCAGAGAGTTTGCAAACAATGTGGGAGACTGGGCCGTACTTAAGAGAACAGAGAACAAGACACATGAGGTCTGTGAAACAGCAAGAGATGAGATTTGATTATCTGATCATGGATCACTGTATTTTTACCACCTTGGTGATTTCGCACCATGCTCTCCTCCTCCTCCCAGCTTCCCAGCATTCACCAAGAGCCAAACAAAAGTTTCAGTTTGGTGCAGGAAAATCTTGAAAGGATTTGGATCAGATTCCTATTAGGGCAGAAAGAGGCTTTGGAAATCTGCTGTCATCCTATCAGCCCACAGAAACAGTCCAAAATACGATATTCTGGGGGAGAGAATGGAAAGTATCTAGAGCACCAAATGTGGCAGCTGGAAGCGATTTAAAAAAATACACGCTGGGTTGGCCAGTCGTGTTATGAGGGGTAAGAGAGGCAGCTGGGAGATTTAAAAGGAAAGGCCTGAGAGCAGCTGAGAGATGCCAGCAGTCTGTTAGTGAGAGTGTCTGAGAGCTAAGTGGCTGTGTGTGATGAGAAAACACGCCAAAATGATACGAAAAACAGCTGGAGAAAAACAGAATTTCAAAGCCTCTGAAACAGGGATGCATATGCAAATTCTGCTAACACTATTGAATGAGTAAATGAATTACTTTTTTTTTTCTCCTCTCTGCTTTCATAAGTTCCTCTTTTTTTTCAACAATTGGCCTCTTTCTGCAGAATCTATAAGAGTCCTTTTCTGCTGCCTCCTCTTGATCTTCTGGGTTTTGGTTATTTCTCCACAAAAAGTAGGTATCTCTGAACAATAGTGTTCACTTGTTAGTAGTCTCTTAGACCAGTATTTTAACTGTTTATTTTTCTATTTCCTGACCTTATCAAGACTTTCCCTGCTTATCATTCCGAACGTTAAAATGCCTCAGTGGAATACTGTTCTCTGTGAAGGAAATGTGCTGGTAGCAGTTGATTTTAATAGTTCCAAATCTCTTTCTGTGTAGGACCTATAAGATTTAGATGGCTTTGTGTTCCAGGGGGCTAGCTGGGGGAGTTGGCAGCCTTAGAGAGTCTGATGAAAAGTCACTAGAATTTGCCAGGGTCTAAAGCAAGCTTCTAATAAGAAGAACGTGGTGACTTTGGAAAGTAAACTATAAAAATGCACAGTGGGGCAGATTTTCAAGGCTTTATGCATTATGACTACACCTGTATTTTTGCATATATTTTATTATACATACAGCTTATAATTTACTTGCATCTGATCACATTTTTGAATCTAGTCTGTTTTTCAGTTTAAAACTGTTACCCCTCGTCCTATTGCTACATTCCCTAATAGAGTCCCTCTCCACCTTTTCTGTAGGCCGCCTTTAAATACTGGAAGGCTGCTCTAAGATCTACCTGGAGCCTTCTCTTCACAAGGCTCAACAACTGCAACTCTCTCAGCGTGTCTTCATAGGAGAGGTGCTCCAGCCCTCTAATCATCTTTGTGGCCCTCCTCTGGAGTCATTCCAACATGGGCATCTCCTTCTCTTGTTGGAGGCTCCAGAGCTGGACACAGTACTCCAGGAGGGGTCTTACCAGAGCAGAGTAGAGGGGCAGAATCACCTCCCTTGACCTGCTGGCCACACTGCTTTTGATGCAGCCCAGGATGTTGTTGGCTTTCTGGACTGTGAGCACACATTGCCATCTCATGTTGAGCTTCTCATCATCCAACACCCCCAAGTCCTTCTCAGGGCTGCTCTTAATCCATTCTTTGCCCAGCCTGTGTTTGTGCTTGGGATTGCCCCAACCCACTTGCAGGACCTTGCACTTGGTCTGGTTGAACTTCATGAGGTTTGCATGGGCCCACCTCTCAAGCCTGTCCAGGTCCCTCTGGATGGTATCCCTTTCCTCCAGCATGTCAACCACTCCACACAGCTTGATGGTGTTGGCAAACTTGATGAGGGTGCGTTCAATCCCACCATCTGTGTTGCCAACATGGATGTTAAAGATGTTAAATAGGACTGGTCCCAGCACCAACCCCTGAGGAATGCCACTTGTCATTGCTTGCCACTTGGACATTGAGCCACTGGCCACAACTCTTTGAGTGTGACCTTCCAGCCAATTCCTTATCTACCAAGTGGTCCATCCACCAAATCCATGTCTCCATTTTAGAGACAAAGATGCCATGTGGCACACTGTCAAATACCTTGCACAAGTTCAGGTAGATGATGTCAGTTGTTCTTCACTTATCCACTGATGCTGTAAACCCATCGTAGAAGGCCACCAGATTTGTCAGGCATGACTTGCCCTTGGTGAAGCCATGTTGGCTGTCACCAGTCACTTCCTTATTTTCCATGTGCCTTAGCAGTGATTCCAGGCTGTATACAATAGCATGTTCTTTACCTTTGAAATTATGGCTCTGCTGTTCTTCAGCTATGAAGGCAAGACACAGTATGTGTGTACTTTTTTTCCCCATACATCATAAGGAACAAAGAGCTTATGTGAAAAGAAGAGTACAGGAGAAGATCTTAATAGATTCTGTCCCATCAAAAACTGAAATGCAGCAACATGAAAAGAGCGAACATGCTGTCTAGCTTCTCTGAAGCTGTTTGCTAATGACCCCCAATGAACTAGAAAATGCTAGAGAGCATAGTCTCAGCTTAAAGCCTGCAAGAAGAAAAAATAGCAGGCAGAGAGAACTATGCAAAGAAAGTGAAAGAGAGAATGGAGATAGTCAATATTTATTTTTCAACAACAATAAAACCCTAATCAGGCAGCAAATTCTTGATAGCTTCCATGCTGCCTGACTGTTGTCCAGGAAGAGCAGCATCAGTTTTGGAGGGTATGAAAGTAGACTCACAGAACAATAAATTAATAGAGCAAATTGAAAGCAGAAGAAAGTATAAAAATGCAGATTAAAATATATTAGATTGAGCATTTTGTGAAAGACACCTGAATGATTACAACTTATTACTGGTGAAATGTAACTCATTATGAAGCATATACCAACTATTTTAACTAAAGAAAATAATAGGGTCAGGTCAAATGGTTTACAATCCAATCTGATAAAATACAAAATGAGACAGAGACCTAGAACATCTGCAAAGGAAAGTTATGCACGTCTGGCACAGGGAAAAATACCTGGACTGAGTGAGAAGAAATGTTCATGGTGCAAATTAATTGTTTTTAAAGTAAACATTTACATTAACTTTTCAGACACCTGTATTTTAAAAGAAGATATTTTGTTTTGGAAGTCCTTGGCATTATATTCCCCTAACAGGAACAATTAACCAAAAGCATAAACTTAGAAGAAATTTTACATTTAAGATTTAGTGTTGCACTTTTTATGCTTAAGTAAATTTCTCTCTTGGAATAAGAAATCTCAGCTTCCCTTCCTCATTTTTCCATGATTAGCAGCAGACTAGGCAATTTATTGTTCTACATTCTGGTGTAAATATAGATGGCCTCTGTTTTGATTTGTTTTCTTTTTTAAAAAAAAATGAGTTTATGAGAAATGAGTGCAGGTGCACATATCTGAAAAGAAGTGAGATACTGGATTTGAGAAATAATGGGGGAGGCACTGTACAACTGTTTTTTCAATGCATTGCCTTTGATAGTTGAAATAGCTCTGCCTTCTATAGGTCCATCTTTCCAGAAGATCTTTGCCAGTTGCTTTGCACCACCTTGTGACTTGGGAGAATTTCCCCCCAAGAAAGTTGTCCAGGTTCGTGTAGCCATAGACCTTGAAAAAGAAGAATTTCAGTTGCAGAAGGAAGAACCGTTTGGTCAGTTGTATTTTTAATTAAAATGAGGCAGTGGTGGAGAGACTGACTTTGCAGGACCTCCTACAACAGGAGTATGAACTTCTAAAGCCAGGCAAGCTGCTATGAAGTCTACAAACTACCAATATGCCTGGGTGGCTCCATTTAAATAGAGTGCAATACTTCAGTTTTGCAGTTGTCATGGTTCCCCTACCTGCTGCTCTTTGAGTGATCTTACTCCATATTGTTTCTCAAAAAATCCTGGGGTGGGGTGCTTCCTACCGCTTCTCAAGAATGAGAATAGCATGAGAGATTTCACTACTGATGATTTTTTTCAGACTCTGGGGAACACACTGAGCATCACTAATATTTCTTTTTCCCCTCCTCTCCTCTACACCAAGTCATTATCAGAAGAGGACCCAAAGTTCATCACAAATGTGAACACGTACCTACCCTTTTCTTCTTTCTAGCACATCACATTGAACAACAAAATTATCCTTACACTAAACACACACACAGGTGTTGGAGTGTGTTCCCATACTACAAATTTCAGAGCAAGTCAATGCCCAGTAGAGCAAAGTGCTGTTTGGAGGGTTTACATGCAGCTTGCTCTGCTCAACAGCAAGGCCTTCATGAGTTGTTCTCTGGGGTAGCCAAATGTTCTTGTAAACACAGGTAACCCTCTAAATATCAGGATCTGTGAACAGCGCGGTAAAACAGTCCTTTTCTTGAGATCATTGCTGATTTAGGAATTAAATCAGTTGGTATAATTAAATCTTTTACCTGTATGACTGACAGAACTTGAGAGCTTGAAGGTAACCCTGCCTAGATTTAATGACATCCCAGTGAGAAAAAATTCTGTTTTAATGTCTGCATATTTATAACTTTGTCCTTGGGAGTCACCAAGTGGGCAATAACTACCCTCATTGTCAGCTAGTTAAGACCTAGAAGATCTGCTCTTAATTTTTAAACTCCAAACAATCATACCATCCTCATAAGTGCATGAAATACCACTGTAAATGTCAAGAATCCATGAAAATCTTTTGATGTTTGCAAGTAGTGGCACTTTCATCACCACCACCAAGCAGACTGTACTTCTGACCCCTTTAGAGTAAACCTCTCTGGCCTCCAGAAATTCTCCCAGGGTACATTCATGCAGATGTTCTGTTTTCAGTCTGGGCCCTGGCTCCAGTCCCTGGGTATTGAGCTCATCTTGATTGTGCCCAAAACTTGCTGTTCTGTTCCCTCTGCAGCCAGGGCTGTGACAGTTAGCAACCACGCTCTCCTGCTCAAACAAAATATCATTAATACGGTGCAGCCGCATTTCAAATAAACCATATCTCAAATGCAATAAAAGACAGAGTAGAGACAGTGCCTGCTTCTCCCTAATAGTGCCATCCCCTGAGTTTAGGGGAAGCCAGATTCCTTGAGGCTCCTCCACACTCTCTGTTTGTATCTCTGCCAACCTGTATTCTTAGAGAACTTCTGGCAAGCGCCGCTGCCATTGTCGGGATCAGACCAAGGCGCTCCATACGGTTTGCATTATACTGAAAACAAAATACAAGATCTTTGAAGCCAGCTTCGTTCTTTGAAGTTCTAGTGGGCACCAAGACTTTCTTCCCCAGAAAGACACTACAGTGCTGCTTTGTTTGCCCTTTGCCTTGCCTTTATTAAGCCAAACCAGTGCATTCACACAGGAAAGCCTTTCAGCTGCGGTGTGCCCTCCTCAGGCCCTCACTCAGCTGAGCTACGGGTGCCACGTCAGGGCTGACACAAGCCCTCTGAAGGCTGATGGGCACACTTCTGTTTTCAGGCTCAGCTGCTGCTCTCAGAGCTTTACATTAGACTCTAATTTCTTTTGGCAAGATCCCAGGTGTTGCTAGAGTAGACAGGAAAATTGCTGTTCTTGATAAGGTCAGAGGAAAACCCGTTTCAAGGTACAGTCGTGTATGTGGAACTGGTGACATTTACAGAAGAATAAAGCCCAGAGATCTTTGTACTCTTTCTTACATGAAAAATAATGATGGCACTCAGGTAAGTGAAAGGATGTGCTTTATAGAAAATGAGAGAAGAGTTTACTTGATAAAGTAATTCTGTAACGGAAAAAAATCCAGTATCAATGAAAATCAGGAAAGAATAATGCATAAACTTGCATACTATGATACCTAAGACTTGGTTTATGAAGACCACATTTTCCTTAAATAGTGTTTGTAACATATACTTATGCCAAGGAATGCACACTACTCTGTAACTGTATATTGAAAAAGAAATAGACATTCCTTCTCACACTAATGTGCTACTTACCGTCTTCCAAGGCTAGGAAGAGAACATGCTGGACAAAAGAGAGCAGCCCACTGGTAAGGTCCATCGTTCTTAGTGTGATGAAAAATTATATTATAATTGAGACTGACCAGCACTTAAAAAAGCTTTGGACATACCTTGAAAAAACCTGCTTGTGTTTGAACTTGGTTATGCTTGGGTTGTTCCTCTTGCCCGTGTGTACATGTCTGCATACAACATTCCCAAATTGTCTGACTGTCCTTAGTGTAAACATTCCCAAATTGTCCAGCTGTCCTTAGTGAAAACAAGATTTGCCTCTCAACTTTAATTACTTCTGTCTTCATTGAGAAATATTGCTAGTGAACAAATTAGGAGATGAATTCCAGCGGTTTGAACAAATAGCCAGGGAATCCCAATTTTTGGCAACGGTATGGTATCCACAGCCTTGAGCAAGTAATCAGTTCCCCTTTTGAAGCAGCTGGAAAGAGCACTGATGTGTTTCTGTTGAAAACCATTCAGTTGTAGTGTTTTTTTCAGGAAAAAATCAGAACATTCTACTCTAATACGTTCTAAGTGCAGGGATGTTTTTTAAAACAATTTATGATTCGTTAAATAGTTTTTCTAAATGATCAAAACAAAAAATGTTTAAAAGTTACCTGTTTTTTTTCGGAAGGGAATTTTGTTTACTGCAGTATTTTAAACTTCAGCTTATTTTTGTTACCACTACAAATCTAGACCAAAAAAACCCCACGAAACAATAGAAGTTTTTCACAGGATGGCAAAATCCCTTATCAGCAGTGCTGGATAAAAACAGTTTCTGTTCTTCAAGTGTGTGGTAAAGATTGATTCATGTCCTTCGCAAGTGCAGTGACAAAACTCTTTTAACAGCTGAATGACAGATGATGGATTCACTGAGCTTTGCTTATGATCTGC
Organism: Tringa tobata; assembly: GCA_033628505.1. Classification (NCBI taxonomy): domain Eukaryota; kingdom Metazoa; phylum Chordata; class Aves; order Charadriiformes; family Scolopacidae; genus Tringa; species Tringa tobata. The sequence goes on from JAHREE010000131.1 coordinate 7,605,063, forward strand.
CTCTGTCAGTTTTGGTTTTTTGACATCTTTTGCTCTGGCTCAAATGGAATCGGTGAATTCAGAAGAAAGTGAGCTGTGGATAGGAAGAGCTCTTTTGTAAACATTTTTCCAGATTTCATAAAGTTCAGATAAGTTTGATGTGAAAGACTGTGGGGTTTTCTTAATGTAACTAAACATTTTAGCCAGATTAAGTCTTAGGTAGGAAGTGAGTGGGCACGTGCAAGAGCCCTTGCCCTGTGTGTAAGTGGGGAGCACAACATTCATACTAGCCACATCTAGACAGGGTGGAAAAAGGATCACCTGTGAAGTCTGGTCCCAAGATTAATGTGAGGGTACTGAGCTAAAGAGTATATATATATACATATACCTCAGAGACCTCTCACCAATTGATTTGGAGAGCATCTTTTGACTTTCAGATGTTTGTTGATGAAACAGTCTTGGTGGGTTCCTCCCTTTTCCCAGACTGTTTAGGTCAAAAATAATGATAATGTGAGCTAGTCCAAATTCATGGCTTATCTCAGCAAAGTTGGCACGTGGAACTGTGAAATGTTGCAGAGCTAATTTTCTTTGTGTTGAGAAAAGCTGATAGTTGTTCTCTGTGCACATCTGCACGTTTGAACGGAGTCATGATTGTAATTTTCTCCTTACTCTTTGACACTATGTCAAGCTTATATTCTTATAATTTTGGAGATAAAAAAGGATCTGCAGAGAAGCCCCCAAAATACCAACCATCAGTCATAGTAAGCATTTTGTAAATTCCCACATAACCATGCTATTTTCAAAGTCCTTAAAAATCTTTAGTTGCTGCTACAGTAAGGTGTTTTCTTGGTTTCTCTAAATGTAGTATATAACAATATAATTCATCTGTTCCTTGGGATCTTTATGCCCAATAATATGGTGGCATGAATGTAGTAAACTTAAAGCTTAAAAGAGCATTTCCCCATTGTTTTCAGGGTTATACAAAGTACAGCTGGAAGTAAACTTCTAGCATGCATCTTGTAAGATAGTCTTGCTAACCAGTAAGCTGTAATATGTAGTAATATTAAATGCAGTGCAAGGCTGAGTGGTTTTCCTTTTCTTGCATTATCCTGTTCTTGACATTCTTCTTACTGTAACCCATTCACGGTATTGTATATTTTGGTGATAGTTGCAAGGCCAAATTCCATCATAATTGTCAGTTTTTACTTGCTCATAATTTTTTCATAAAAAAATTCTTATGGGCTTGAGCTTTTTACAGTTAGACTTTGCCCAGAGCTTGTTTTATTGGCAGTTTGAGGATGTATAACCTAATAGTTTGAAGTTCAAGCACATGGGAAAACACAAAACAGAAGTTACATACTTTGCAATATGAGTACACTGCTTACATTTACTTATACCAAAAATGTAGAAAATAAATTGAAATTGAACCGAAGACAATTCAGATCATATGTGCAGGCTCTTTAGAACTGAAACATAAGTTCAGAAGAGAACGCTTTTTCTCACAAAGTTTTGAGCATAACTAAGGAATTGCTTGGTTTGAAATGGCTCAGCATCAGATGAACAAGACTAAGAGGTGCTTTGAGTGGTTGCATCATTATTTTAATCGTAACACGAGGCTTTCTTGTGTTTGAAAAATCAAATAAAAATAGATACAATGAACTCTAGTAATACCAAGTTATGTCCGTGAGTTAATAGGAAAATACAATTATTAGGAAAAACTACAATTCTAGCAGCCGGGTCAACAATGTACACGCTCAAGGTATTACATGTTTTTTAATCTGCACATTCCTTTGTGTTGGTTCCTAGTTTTAACTTCTCCCTCCTCTAATCCGTCTGCAAGGAACTCGGCACTGGTCACTTTTCAGCGTAAAATCTCTTTTGAAGGTTTTGGAAATGCAACTGGAAATTGTATTGTGTGCAATTTCTTGCTTCTTACATATATGCCATCTCTCAAGTAAAATGCTAACAATGGTATTCACATATTTCACAGTTAAGTGCAGCTATTTCTTGGTTATTTTATTTTGCTCCTGGTAATATGAACTATTTGCATTTCATGTATGTGAGGTGTTATTGAGGGGTATTTTATGTACAAAGGTCTCTTCAGCTGCTTGTTTAGCAAAAAACAAGCTAATGTTTATGTTGTATGCCCAAAGCTAGGTTTGCTCGTGGAACTTGCACATTTACATTGTCAAGTTATAGAGCCAGCATGCAACTGACCTTTATAAACCACAATCATAAACTTTTATTATGCTCCTGTTGTGGCTTACCAGAACGCAGTTCCACTCCGGAGGGGAGAATCATCCCCCTTCACACCTGACCCTGGGGTGTCTGTCACCTCCAGATGGAGGCAGGGGAAGGCCCAAGGACATTGTCAGAGGTGTATATAAGTAGGACAAAGATGCTTTCTTCATCCTATATCAATTAATAGGTTACTGTGCCACACGGTTTCCTGAGCCATCAGTATCCTCTGTCTTCCACTAAGAAGGACTTTAGGTTTTAATTCCTACTTGATACCATGTCTTGTATGCACACCCTCTCTCGGGAAGACCAGGGCAGGGTAATGGGAGAACAGAGTAGAAAATGGCATTTATTGTTTCCTACTCACCTCTCTGCTGGGTGTTTACGTGCTTCTTAGCAGAAAGAACACTACATTGTGCTTTGTGAGGTTGCAGATCTTAAAGTCAGATGATTGCAAGAGACAGTTCGGCAACACTTCTCAGCAGCCAGGCTGTAAGCAGGCGTTAAGACCAGAACATGACAGCATCAGCCCAGGATGCTATTGAGTGTACCAGTTCTGGACAACTCAGTCTCATAATTCTCCATGGTGAAATGAAGTCTGACCCCAAGACTAGGAAAAGTCTTCTCTATCATGTCAATTTAGCTTCTGTCCTCTTTTGTAGAAAAAAAAGACACTTTTGTGGATGAAAGAACAGCTCAAATTCTGCAGTCAAGCCTGTGCTTCTGCTGAAGTCACTAAAAGAGTGACAGCTGCAGTAATGAATTTCAATATGAAGATTATATGGACATCCCCCTCATTCCTCAAAGAACTGGCCAAGACTATCATGCATTTTACACAGGCTTCTTTCAGGCATGAGGTAGCAACTGCTTTTGGCCATTAGTGACTTGGACTGATGCTGAAATGTTGAGTATTCCTAAAGATTACTAATCCATCATCAACTGGATCCAAGCAGCTATATCAATGCTTCCCAGTTCAAGTACTGTATGCAAAAAGGTGCCTTAGCCTTGAGGTTTTTAATAACACCACTTTGTTCTTACAAGAAGAGATCAAGGACAAAAGAAACTGCCAGGTGTGGAAGGGGATTGATTCAGGGACCTCTTAAGGGATCTCAATCCACGATAAGTCCATGGGACCAGATGGGCTGCACCCAAGGGTACTAAAAGGACTGTTGTCATTGTGAGACTGTTCACAAAAGGTCATAGAGATTGGGGAGGTCTTCTGTGTCTGGAGAAAGACAGATGATGCACTCATCTTCAGAAAGGGCAAGAAGGACAATCTAGTGAACTACAGAGCAATCATGGAGTGAGCAATCTTGGAAGTAATTTCTGTACATATGAAGGAGAAAGTGGCGAATGGGAACAGCCAGCATGGATTTACTAGGGTAAATAATGCCAGACCAACCTAATTGCCTCCTGTGGTGAGATGACTTCAGCTGTCGATGAAGGGAAAGGAGAGAATGTTGTCTACCTAGCGTTTAGCAAGGCTTTCCATTCCACTCAGAATCCTTGCATCCAACTTCAGATGGGCCAGCCTAGATAGGCAAAAAACTGACTGGATCACCGGTCAAAAGCACTCATGCTCTGTCCAGAGGCTGGTTACAATGGAGCTCCTCGGGGGTCTGTCCTGTCTGATAGCTTTATCAATGACCTGGAGGAAGAGACAGGATGCACTATTATTAGGTCTGCAGAATGATGATACTAAATGGAGGGTGTGGTTGATAGGCTGGAGATCAGGCCTGCCGTTCAGAGGGATTTACACTTGCTAAAGGACTAGGCCAACAGGAACCTCATGAAACTCAGTGAGGACAAACAGGGAGTCCTTTATCTCAGACAGACGAACCCCCTGAGTACCCGAGGGCACAACTGGCTTGGTAGCAGCTCTGCTAAAAAGGACATGGGAGGCTTTCGGGCAGGCTGAATAGGAGTCAGTGGTAAACTTTGGCACCAGTGAAAGTACATCAGACTGTATGGAGAGGAGCACAGATGGCAGATCCAGGGAATTGATTATTCCCTTCTACTGAGCACACATTAGACCACAGCTGGCATAGGGGGTCCAGTGTTGAGTCTCCCAGTACATGAAAGCTGTTGATAAACTTGAACGATTCCACTGGAAGGCCAACAGAATGGCTGGAGGTTGAAGCATGAGACTTGTGAGGAGAGGCTGAGGCACTGGGGTTTGTTTGTTCAGCCTACAGAAGAAAACGGCAACTTTCCAGTTCCTAAGAGGAGGTTACTGAGAAGATAGGGCTGGGCTCTCTGCCAAAGAATAGGAGATGAAGGTTTTAAATGAACAGGGGAGGCTCTGGCTAGATAGAAGGGGGAAAAAAGACACTATGAGGATAATTAGGTAGTGGACTATATTACCTATGGGGTTGTGCAGCCTCCACGTGAAGGATTTTAAGACTAGACTGGACAAAGTCATAAACAACCTGGGACCTCCCAAAGTCCCTTCTACTCTGAATTACTTTATGATAATTCTCAGGATGGATCTTCTCCATCTTCTCTGTAGAATTTCCTCCATGTAATACAGTTCGTATCAGACTATGTATTTAAATTCAGTGCATATATGCTGCTATTCACCCCACAGAGCAGGAAAATTACATAAAGGATTGCCCCCCTAGTTTTAACTAAACAAGATCTAAGACAACTATAGCAAGAACATCACTAGACGGAATGCGACAACATTTTTTTATTGTTTTAATACGAGTGAATAGATTAAGAGATCTGAAATGTTGTAAAGCAATATACATACTGAATAAATAATATGCACAGGAGAGTCATGTCTACATTATAACACTGGCTAGTATTCAGAATACTTAAAATAAATCCAGTGACATTGGATAAAGTCCATAAAAATGCTATCCTGTCTTCCCTTGTATGAAATTGTTCAAGTATAAAAAAATCCAATACAGTGTAAAATATTAAATTCCATTTCGGTCAAGAATAAAAATTGCAAGTATTGTAGTTTCACAGGACAATGTAAAGCAGCATTTTCTAGCAAAGGGAAAAATAGTCAGTCTACATACAGATGAGTGAGAAAACGGCACTAATGTATTTGAGAGGTCTACATGAAAAACTAGTAGAGGGAAAAAGAATGAACTAGCAATATTTTATGTAAAAACCTAAAAAAAGTGTTAATTTAAGAGTACCCTCATACAGTGCACATACTGAATTTAAATAAATCCAAGTCAACATCCTTAGTTAATTAGGTTAATATTTAATATGCTACATCTAAGCCTACTAAATAATTTATGCCATGAGATGAATACATAATTTTACAGTGTCACATCTAAAGTCGCTTTCTTTAGAGTGCAGCATAGTAAAACTTTCAAAATAAATATTTCTCTTTAAATAGCATAACAATTAAGGCACAGTATAAATCACATACCATTAACCCTTCAAGAACTGCAGTCTTGGTAACAAAAGTTGCCTTGTGTACTGTATGTTTGCTAATAAATATTTTAAATAGAATCCTGAAATAGATATTAAAATTGTACAAATGGTTTCAGAAAAGAAAATTCCCTTAAAACAGTTCTTAAAGGTTTTAATTCATTAAGCTTCTTCCTGCCTTTATTCACAAGTTACGAATAGATGCAATAAATAGAAAGAGAAGGCTGTTGTAGTAAAGGGCTGATCCTATTTTAGAATCAGAATAGCTGACACCAGCAGTTAAAGTTTCCCAAAAGTGAAACAGGATGGGGCGAGGGATTAGGATGTGACAAGCTCATCACATGAGCACAAGTGATGTGTTCTGTCCAGAACTGTCTGTGTTATTGATTGTCTCTACAGCTGTTGCACCCCTTACTTCCACATCACTTGCTCCATAGTTCCACTCATCCAGAGGACAGAGAAGAAAATAACTTTGGTGCCTGTCCGCCATCTTACTAGCCGGCCATCTTCCTTGGGTTGTTCGATGCCCGTTAGCGAGACAGTGAGAAGGTACTATCTCACGAAGACAACTTCGGAAAGCTAGAAAGGACCATCAGTGCTTTAAGTTTGTTTCCTCTTAAAATGGATAAAGGTTACATATTGCTGACTCAGTTTTTTCCCTGGTTTAAATTCTTCAAATACCATTTTCTTACTTATAAAAGGCAGTTTTTGCTTCCCTGATACCGTAAAAGATACACCTTTGCCTTTTTTTTTGGTTCTTGTTTGTTTGTTTGAAAATACGAAGTCCCATTGCTACTCCTGCCACTCTTTCATGACAGTACAGTATTATTTTTTTTTCCCCCATTTTCTTCTGGCTTGATACTTGAAACTAGACATGCCGCACTACCCCTCCCCTCTAACAACACGGTTTGGATGCATACTGTATGAAGACAGTGGAATAAAAATCTTTAGTTTCGCAATAGCATCGCTTTCCTTAAAGCTCCTTAGTTAACATCAATTGTCTCTGATTAACTACTTATACTGGAAGGCTGAAAAGAGGAAGAGAAAGAGCGAGCTTCCTTCAGGAGTCCCCGTCTGCTATTGCATACGGTCTGTCTGCAGCTGTTGGGGCTGGTACTGGCCGAAAGCGGCAGCAGCCGCAGCGGCCGTCCCCGGGGCCGCTGCGGTGAGGGGCTGCTGCACGGCGTAGCCGTAGCCCCCCGCAGCCACGTAGCCGGCGGCGGCAGCCGGCGAGGCGGCGTAGGGGTACTGCTCGTAGGCGGCGGCGGCGGCGGCGGCGGCCGAGTACTGGGCATAGGCAGCTCCGGTGTAATCGATGTAGGGCGTAGTGGAAGCGGCGGCTGCCGCCGGCTGAACGTGGGGAATTACCACTCCCGGCTGGACAAAAGCCTGTGGATAGACATAGTGAGCAGGTATCCTGTTGAAAGATGGGAGAGGGAGTTAGAGTCGGGACGCGGAGTCAGCGCCGAAGCGCCACATCCGTACTCCGAACTAAAACCAAACTCAATTTAGTTGTTGTTATGTGCATAGGGTTGCCACAATAACGAGACTGAATGGACCGATTATCAGTTCACTGGCCCGAAGAGAAGCATCGCTCCAAAGCGCAGCGTTACAGCCGACTAAAACAGGAGGGTTTCACCTTGCTTGAGGACATTACGTTTAATGCTATTAAACTCTTTAGAAGGACCAGGACTACTGATGCCAGTTTTAAGACAACTCTAAAGGAGTAAGCTCGATTATTCCATCTGGAAAATTGCCGTATTTGTTTTTCAAAACACCTGTAAGTCATTTTTATTACCCTGCTTCTCACTTAACTACTCGACTCTTAGTAAAATTATTTCCTGCAATACTTTTATTATTAGTAACCGAGCAGTTTGACAGCATCGCTGTAATGAGTTTGACAATAGCCAATAAGGCACCAAAATGGTTGAAGCCTGACTTTATGTAAAGTCTTCTCGGAGAGGCGGGGGAAAGAGTGTATTGTGGCAACCCTACTTAAGTTGCTATGCAGACTCAGCACACATTAATTTCTCTGCAACCTCAGTCACCCTTATTAAAAATAAGAAAAAAACCAACACAGGCGACAAAGGAGTTTAAATAAAGTGTGGTAAACACAGCAAGAATCACACTTTCCAAACGAACGATAGTGCAGCTCACTCCGTCACAAGAGGCCATTGAGGGGAAGCTACATAGATGCTATTAAAATCCATAACAGTGACTCCTAAGTACATGTGCATCACACTTTTATAAAGTTCGTAAGGACACAAGGGTCAAACCTGTTTGTTTATCAGGCCACTGATGTCCTGTTTTGTGCCAGCTTGTTTATTTCTATGCAAGACATACAGCATAGAGTTTTTTGGGAGATGGGCACAGGATTAAGTCTAAATAGATCTGGTGCTTAACAAAGGCAAAAAAACAAATTTACAGCTTAAAAAATAACCATTCTGAACAGTTCAGTACACGCTTTCCCATCTTCTCCAAGTCACAAACCTTGCCTCCTTAGCTTGTTTACTTAACCCTTCAGGTTTGAAAATGGGTCATATCGTTGTCTTAGCACACAAGTGTACATACAAGTTCATCTCATAGTTGCATTTTAACATATAATAGGATTTAAAAAAATAATATACTCATTATATTTATCATTTTACATTCATAACCCTGTCTTGCATCTGACTTCCCGCACAGAAGTCCCTCATACATGCAACTCCCTTCCAGTCAGTGAATCTTTACAAATCCATCAAAAGCTGCTTGTGGAGATTTACTGCTATTTCATACTGAACTTTACAGACAACTCTAAACACTGCATCAACCTTTTAGCACACTGTAAGTGCAGATGCAAGCTGCAACAGTAAAAACTGTCCTCTTTTCTTTAAATTCAAGATTTAACGGAAATCTTTTTTTTTTGTTTTGTTTGTTTCATTTTTAAAATAACTTCAAGATTCACTTAAGTAGTCAACAAGGAAACGTTTCAATCAGAAGGGACACTGTCAACTAGATTCATAGCAAAACATAGTTTAAAGTAAGTGATAGGTTTTACAACAGCCTAGTTTTAAGAAAAAAAAGAGCTCAGTTGATTGAACAGGAGTATTAGCAGAGAGAAATGTTCAGTTTAAGACATGAACACCACAATCATAAAAACCCAACACGTCAATGAAACTCATTTCCTTATGTGTGAAGGGAGAAAAGAAAAAAAAAAAAGAGTGACAAATAGAGATTGGGAAGGGAAAGAAAACATAAAACAAAACCATCAGTTGGGTTTTTAACACTCACCTAATTTATGAAGTAATTAGCCAAAAGTGCATTTGAAGCATACTTAAGCTGGCTCTGTGCATTTAAATACACATCATTACCTGAGCTCTCCATCCAAAATGGATGAGCATAAACAAGCATTTTGTATTGGTCACCAATCAAGTACAATCCTAATAAATCTAACACCGTGGTTTTTAAGTATTAAGGGAAGAGATATAAAACCAAATCTGAAGTCACCAAGAGCCTCTTCTGCATCATTAAGAGTCCATTTTAACATCACATCAAAGGAATCTTTATATACAGCATTTACGGAAGAGAGTAATTCCACCAGAAGAGAGAGTAAGCAAGCTTATCTAGATGCTTGTGTTGACTTGAACTGATGCTGCTAAGATTTTCTGAAGACGTTAAGGCATTCAGCCATATCCTTGAACAAGACAGAAAGATACATGTGCTCTCACTTAAACTCTTGTGACTTGTTTTATTTAAGCCAAGAAACTAACAGGTGGTGAAGTTATGAAACATTATCTGTTTGCCACATCTTACCCTACAATAAACATAAACCCTGTGCAGGCTCCTCACCACCATGCCATTTCACACATGATGATTGACAGCATAAGCTGCAGTGGGGCTATTTTTGATCATCTGTCATGCTACAACTGTTTTGAGTCAAGTAAAATGGCTTTATATGGCCAAAGTAAATTTCTACCTACTGCACGGGCCAGCAAATGCAGGTCTCAGCCATTCAGAACCCAACTGCTTTTAATGCTCTGCCAGGTCAAAAGCTGAAAAAGCAATTCCCAGTTATGGTGGATATCCTTAGTATCCTCAATTTTCAATAAAAGCTGCTGCTTTTCATTAGAGAGTAAGAGTGTGAGAATTATACATGGTTTAAGCTTTATTTCCTGGCAGTAGTTTTTTTATTTTGGAACATATATTTATCATTTTATGCTTCTGCAATAATGAAAAAGGAACATTTAACTTCAGCAGTAACTATAGCTTTGGGATATTCAAAATTGAATGCCACACTCCTGCCATGTGCCGTAAGACTTTCATTATTGTTGTAACAGAAGATTTGTGTTTAACTAAGACCTCAAAAATAATCCTGTAAGTAATAATAAAGTGAAAGCTAATTGTTTCAAAGATAGAAATAACTTTGTAGGCTAATGTAGAGAGCTACGGCATATGGAAATTCAGCAGTAGTAGCACATCATTGACTCTCAACATTAAATTCTCGTGAAAGTAGATATTTAACTTTGAACTAAATTTTTTGCTTTGGCCCTCGCATGGCATCATTTGGTTTTGTATGCATAATTAAAAATACATTTTTACCAATGCACAGCTTTCATTATAGCAGAAATAGGCTACATTAACATCAAGACATAAAAGACGCTTACAATGCTTCCTTTTAAATTTGTGCCTGATAATTAAGAGGACATCTAGCATTCTGCAGGTTAACTTCTGACTGTTCCAGCTTCAGATCCTCTTTCCAGATAAGCCGTAGTCTAGATAGTATCAGCTAACCATTTGATAATGAACTTAACTTTGGACTTAACTCTGGTCATACTAAAAACAATGGGAATGTTCTCATTTTGATCTAGGTACAAGTTTTAGACAGAAAATAAAGGAAAAAAATGTCTCTGCAACAGAACAAGTCATATCCTACGCCAGTACCTCTGTATAAACACATATTTTCCCACCAATATTAAAGCAAAATTTACAAAAGCAAAATGAGAAAAGCTATCTTTAGAAAGCAAAGTCATCTTCCCCCTCCATAAATTCCTATTGAATTCAGAGATAGTATTTTAATAAACAATCTTGAAAACAGAGCTGTATAGATAACTAGTCTTGTGATCAAACAGCTTTCTCTGAAACATACCAACAGTGAGATGGGATGCTGAATGTAAAGAGCAGGGAGAAATGTTGTTTGGTGGATGAACTAATCTCTGCAGCACTGAATAAAGAAAAATTCCCAGCATTTTAAATGCTCCATGCATTGAAGCTAATCTAGTTTCTGGCTCCCTCCACCACAATAACCTTGTACTTAATTGAGAATATTGTACTTCTGCATCTTCTCTGTAAAAGTAATCCAATTATTTTCAGTTTCTTGTTTGATAGGTGGGGAATCACATCAAAACATTGCTGACCATACCAGGATATGGCAGCACCTCGCTAATTTGCACTCTGGTAGGAATGAAACTACAAAACATTTGGAGCTTTTATATGTGGATTAGCAGAATATCGGTAGTGAATCACTACTACAGCCCATTTTACACAGGGTATTAGTAAAGTGTACTTTTTAAAAAGTGCAACTGCACAAGAGGAAGAAAGACTTTAAGGTGACCATATATTTCAGTGCAATCCATGTAACTTCCTCTAAGTGTGAACTTTTTGATGAAAATAGATTCAAGTAAGCCCTGAAACAACTGCTCTTATTGTCCAGGAATGAAGATGTTCATTCATCCTAATGAATGCTGTTCTTCATCTGGACTACAGTCTTTAGAAAAGGTACAGGTCATAGGAAATTTTGAGGAGGCGGCAGGATTAGTAATCTCCTTTCTTTGCACATAGCAAAAGGTAGAAGCCAAGGATTAAAAATGACCGATTTTCATATATACGTGACCCTGCAACCAACATTCCTTTTCTTCAGATTTATGTGCATTGCATTAGAAATAAAACCTTATTCAGCCTGCTGGAAGAATTTCCCTGACCTAAACGCGATTTACATGATCTATTGTTCGCTCTGGGTAAGGAAAGCAAGAAAGAGCCCTACGTTCACACAGTTCTTCCAGCAGAAGATTGCCCCAGGTTTTCCTTTTCTGTTGTGCTCAGCAAATGCTCAGTCTCTCCACGGCTGGTCCCCGGGCCGTCCACTGGTCCCTCTTTGCAACAAGTGCTTTCACCAGCTCTGGAGACAGCGCGCTCCACCTCCTGCCTACCTTAGCGCAGGCATCATAAACTCGTGCCTGCACATACACTGGCGTCTCCTCGCACTTAAACGAGTCGAACAAAATGCAGTAGAGGATAATCAGAAGAAAAGAAAAAAAAAGACAAAAAAAAAGACAAAAAGTTTTCCACAACCTCCCCCAAGAATCAACGTTCTCTTTTAAAAGCATGTAAAGTTTCTAGGAAAACTTTTTCCTACAGTTTTGAGGATAGGAACTGTTTTCTACCATTTTCACAAATCAAACTACTGAGAAGCTGTCGTTGCTTAATAACAGCCAGGTACGATATTCTAAAGCTATTCTAGTCAAATAAAATACGTTTGTGACACATTTTCCCTATTTTATTGTTAGCTTACTCATTAATTAGCAAAATACATTATTTTGCGGGGAGTTTCTCAGTCAGTGTGCATTAGTTAAGTGACACTGTATGGAAAGTTTAAAGAGGACTTCACCTCCTAATTAAATGCCTATAAGAAGCAAGAGTTAGATCTACTTAGGAATAGTATAACTCAAGTAAAGGAGAAATGCGCTACGTATTAAAGACAGATTGGAGAAAAAAAAATCTCAAATTAGAAAGCCCAAATGGACGCACATTGTTAATAAGGAGCTCCACACCCCTCCCAAAAACAAACCCCCCCCAAAAATTATGAACATGCAAGCAATACGTTGATTTACTTAAAAATCAAGAAGTCACACAATTTAGCACTCACTACAAAATATGGTTAAAAAAGTCACAGGCTACAGCTTGAAAGCGAGGGAAAAAAAAAAAAAGACCCTTTGCTCCCCATGGCAAAGTCACTCCTCAACAACAAAAACAAAATTAAAAAGACCCCCCCAAAAAAACTTTCACTACAGCTCTTTCAATTAAATAAAAGCACACAGTTTAGCTATCAACACCACTTCATTACTGTAATAAATAAATAAAAAAAAAAGCACACGGAGGTCTATTGACTATATGAAAAAAAACATACATGCATCGTTAATCACCATTTTAGCTTGTTTGTGTTTGAGTCTACTGGTTACAGAGTTTAATTCCAAACAGAACTATTCCACCTCTTATCATCATATCCTTCTGATCAGTTATCTTAACTGTAAACGATCCCTGTCAGATTAGAAAGAGATAAATAACATTGAGTCAAGCTGAGAAAAGAGAAATGGGGCACAGCAATCTTGCATCACGTCATACCTCCTTCTTTTATCATAGGGTCAAACGGGACTGGACTGCTTAGGTGGAAGGGACACGTCCCACACAACTTGACTCAGCTGCGGCATTTAGAACATGACCGACAAGGTGAGCGCATTTACGGGTATACATTTGTAAGTCTGAGAACTTCAGCATTGCTGGCGAGTTTATAAGGCTGCTACTGCAAAAGGCCTTCAAGGATCATACTTTTTCTTTCCTTTTTTTTTAAAAAAAAAAAAAGATTTTTTTTTCCTCCCCTATTTGAGGTCCCATTGAACAGACTTACCCAAAAGGCCTCTGTATGAGAGCTGGATGAAGCTGCTGGACACCAAAGGCAAAACCTATCAACAGAAACACATCACGTTCTCTGTATGGGTGTTCTTTTGGCCACTTATTTATGCTATATACACACACACGCACACAAACGCAGAGCAACAGCCTTCACTGACGACCTCCACTGGTAACGTCTGAAAGGCTGCAGAACTACAAATTAGAAAGCACAATCTATCAGTCCCTATATAAACAAACACACATAAATGCAACAGAACTTAAAACCGTAAAGCACACACTTTCCTAGAGATGTTTAGACGAATAAGCACAAGGTTTTCATTCACATTTTATTTCGTGCTCCATTCCGGTCCCTAACTTTAGCCTCTGAAGGATTATTTCGTACTTTCTATTCATTGGTGTATCTGTGTACTTTCTCCAGGCTTAAATTTGAGCTATCTCTACTCATGAGGGCTTGGCGCAGGGGTCAAATCCTAACTTCACTTCTGTTCTTCAAGCGCCCAAGCATAAAGCCCTTCTTTCTTTGGTGGCCACTTCGTTAACTCCCACAAGTGCTCCTTGGGCCAAGCCCAGGGGAATTCAGAGCAGCCCCCTTTAGAGCACAAATGCGCTCACACTCTGCCCTCCGGTCCCCCTTGCTGCAGAGCACCAGTCTGGGAAGTGGCTGGGACATCAGATTGGCTCAGATGTGGTCTTGGGAAGAGCCGTTTCATTTTAAAGCCTGCGTAATAGCTCCCATCTGTTTGAGGAGTTTGCATTAAGATAAACAATATTAATAAGACCGCACACATTGGAAGCGATTCATTCCTAGCCCAATCTTTCCTTGCAACGATACTGTAAATGGTCAGGGCCACCACATTCCCAGCAGCAGGAATAACCAATGAAGTGTCTGAGCTGTGCAAGCCTTCCTGGGGAACTGCAGACCTTTCCTTTCCGATGGCTTTTGGTTTTTGAATAAGGCACGTGTACAAAATAGCCAGGAAGTCACTACACGTTGCACTGAAAAATCAAAAGCAAAGCAGAGCCGCGGGGTGGGTGCGCTCCAGGAGGATGCCAGACAGCACTACCTTTTGGGAAGTTTTACGCTCTTGGGAGACCTGAGGTAGAGGGAGAGAAAAGCCGTTGGGGGCCGCTTCCTCACCTGGCTGCATGATCCGCGGCTTGGCACCCAGGTACGCCAGGTTCACGTTGGCTTTCCTGCCATCGATGATGGGGTTGGGGTCTTTACAAGCCCTTTCGGCGGCAGCTCTGTCAGCCATGGTGACCTTAACGGGGGCGATGCTGCGCATCAGATCCCTTTCCGCGGGGAAGGAGAAGCCTGTTCCTCC
>JAHREE010000131.1:7624599-7637290 GCA_033628505.1 Tringa tobata
CCGCCTCCAGGCAAAGGGGCTGCTTCCGAAGCGGCCCGCGGGGAGGCTGGGTGCCCTCCCAGGCAGGTTTGCCCCGGGCTTGTGCAAATGGAAGTGCCGGGAGGCAGGGTTCCTGCGGGGGCAGCCCGCGGGGAGAGCTGCCTCACTTGGAGCTGGCGGTCCTCAAATGTTTCCATCCCTCCCCGAAGGCTTGTGGTGAAACCCCTGCCACCCTCGCTCACCTCTCTCCCCAGGCTGGCAATGGTACGGTGCCGCAGCGCTTCCATTATTATCGTGGTGGTGGTGGTGGTTGTGGTTCTTGTTATTGGTTAGGACACAGGATGAAAAAAACCAAACCAACTGGTAAAGCTGCTTCCCTTGCTTTCCTCTTCTCTTGCTGCCTCTGCCCGGTGCTGGGACTGGGAAGGGTGCAGAGGAACAAAAAGAAAGGAACGTCTATGTGACATGTAGAGGCAGAGGACTGTGGGAGTTGGGGGGAAGGGAGACTCACAGGATGGATGGCAGGAAGGTTAAAGATTGGGGAAAACAGATGTGCACATGTGTATAGACTTCTAAACCATTCCCTTGTGGTCCCAAAGTCTTGATAAGTACTGGTGTCTCTTCTTCCTCTTTCTCCTACTTCCTCTCTGTCAGACTTTTTCCTGTGAAGTTCTTTTCTCCCTTAGAAAAAAGAGCAATGCATCAGTTGCGGGAGGGACTTTCACAAAGCTCTTCAGCCCCTCCGGTACCAAAGGTCAACCATAATGACAACACTTAGCCCTAAACTTAGGCCCTGCTTGCCCTGTATCTAACGTTGGCCCCATTTGATTTTTTCAGCATTGTCCTAGTTCTAATGACCTGTACAATAATAGGTCATGCTGTCACTAAACCCTACTTGATCCTTCAGAGTCTCCAGATTAAATGATTTGGTTTAATATGTTAGGACTAACTCAGGTTGAAGCCTAGCAACCCTAGCAGGATCCAGACGTAAACGCTGCTTTTTCAGCTCAACGTACGAGAAGCCCTCAACCTTGGCCTGAATCCAGTTAGGCCAGCTAACTCTGCCCCAAAATTTCTTCCAGCATGGCTCTCATGCTGGTCTGGAACATTGTGTTAAACCTGACACTCCAACTGCTTCTGTTCCAAGGGCTAATCGTAACCTTAAACTCTGGCCCAGTGACCCAAACTTAAATACTAGCCCAGCTGAAGGTGTCAGCGCTCAGCAGAGCACTGCAGCACAAACTGCTTAGGAGTACTTTTAAGTTCTCAGCCCCTTGTGGACCTGAAAGAACTTCACCTGAAACCAAACATAGCCCATCCCATTGCATTTCCTTTCCCTTGCTGTGCCCAGCACTCCTGCGTGTCTCGTGGCATCTGCAGGAATGGTGAATTAGTCTGGTTTTGCAGTCATTACACAAACTGCTGTATAAAGGCCAGAAAAGCAACACTTGGCTATGCCAGAACTAATTGCAAGTGTATTTAGGAGTTCACTTCTTTCAGCCCAAGTGGAAGATTGATGACTTTGAGAGACCCAACCCGAAAACCCAGCCTCTTGGTCTAACAGCAACAGCAGGTCTTTCAGGATCCAGAAATATAAATGTCCCAACAAAGGACAAACTTCCTGCATTTAGATAGGGTTCATCAGGCAGCCCTTGCTCTAGTATGAGTCCTTCTGTCACAAATCCAAACACAACCACAATACCATCCTTAACTTGATGTCCACAATACATTTCTTTATAAAAAGACCCACATTTTACTTCCCTCAAATGTCCCTAATCTGCTTACTATTTTTGTAGCATTTACAGGTTCCTGTAATGAACAAGCCTTTTATGATCTTTCCCTCCTAAGGCACAAACCTGATTCCAACCAAACATGGTCTTAAACTGAAAAAGGTAGCCCCCACAGCAACAGACCTAACTTGCACTGCAACATTACCTTCATGCTACAGGATACGGATCCTACAAGAACTGAAAATATACCTTCAGCCCAAATTGTTGCCCATTAGATTTCTTTGTGTGCCAAACCTCATCCTATTTCAGTGGTGACTACAAGATTCACATATAATATCAGCAGTCCTTGCCCTTCTTTTCCTAACCTTAAACCGAACCATAACTGTCATTGGTACCACTGCCGTTGCAAAACCCAGTGGTCATTGAACCACAATTCTGTAATCTCATTTCTCTCCCACCCTAATCTCAATCTTCAACCTAACCATAGTTTTAAGTTAAAAGAGGTGATGCTGCTGTCCTGTGAGTATCCTGCGCAATCTCACTAGTACTGATATTGTTTGATATTCCTCCTTGTTTGATATTCCCTAGAGGATTAAGATGGTCACACAATTCTCCATCCAGTTCTCTCTCAGACCTTAACTCTGTCCCTAATTCAACTGTTTCTCAGTCTTAATCATCACTTTAACTCTAGGTTTATCCAAAGAGGGGTGACCTCTTTCATATGGAAATTAATATTTGCAATATATTGTATACTTCTCTTCTAAACCGTGTGTTAGCTCCAAATTTTAGTCTAGTCTTAACCCAAAGGAGGTGACCACAAACACCCCAGGGGGGTAGTTCTTTCAGATTACACCCATTTGGGATATGTTCTGGCCTGATTAGGGCTTGTGTCTTTGCACTAGGGCTAGGGTTCAGTACAGTGAAGCTTGATGAGCAAGGTTCATCTATGGAACCTGTAGGTACCACAAAAAACTGATGAAGCTGGATGAATTCCAAGTTGAGAATGCGACTAGAGTTAGCTGTTGGTTGGACGGATTACCTGGCTATGTTGGATGTATGACTAAGTTTGCAGTCAGACTAATGGGTTTGGAAGGTTTAAAGGCATGGACTTTATAGCATCTATTGTGCTGCAGGGAGGTCGGTGAGCAAATTCACCAATCATCTCATTATCCCAATTGCTTGAGATAATATGTATTTTGTGTTTTGGGATGGGTCAGCCAGATGTCTTACTGCTAGGAGTCTGTTTGTGGCTTTGGAATGCTAGTGTGGAAGAAATTTATTCCTATATCCTGCAAATCTTGCAGTAGTGATGCCGCTGGTGGAAGGGGACAGTTCAGGCAGGCAGTGAGAACATGTAGAAAGAGAGGTTATATAGATAGGGCATTCCTGGGGGACATGTGCAAAACTGGGGTTCCTTAACCCATAAAGAGATTTGGAAATTGAACCCGGGTCACCCATGTTCTGGTAAGTACTACAAACTGTAGACCACTGTAAAACCTGGTAGAAGTATTGGTCCCGAAAGTGGCTATTTTGGCATTTTCAGGATCTCAGTTTTGAATCGAAGTAGAATGTAGGCACATAGGTCCTGCTGCACTCTTTTATATTGCTGTGAGTCTCTCCCTGCTATGTAGATATTGTTGCTGAAGGCTGTTGTAGCTGACAATTACCTTCCATGTAAAAATATATATCTGAAGCTATACATTATCCTAATGGTTCTTTTGGAATCTAGTAACATGACTTAACAGGAGGAAGCCCCAAAAGCTATCAGTTACAATGAATTGTTTTTACTCAGAGATTTTGTGGTTTTGCTGTCAAGGTAAGATAGAATAGACAACTTCCCAGCTTACCAAATGTTGCCACTCACTAGTATCAGCATAACTGTAATGTCATGCTTTTTATTTATTTATGAGCACCATATGCCTGTCATGTCAGGAACCAGTGGACGTTATGTGTTCATTCATTAGGTTTCTGAAAACAACAAAGACCCCTGATTATATTGCACACCAGTCATTCTTGCTGGTGCTTTATTTCAGTAAATAATAGTGGTCTTCAGAACATTCAGTACACCATCACTTAAACGTAGTTGGAATTTCTCTATATATTTACATATACATATACATACACACATTTTATTTGCAAACGCTCTTATTAGAATGCCTAGGGCTTGAGACTCCATGATTTTTAGGGAAGGCTGAAAATTAAAGTAATTATTTTTCTGTTAACCTAGTAAGACCATCAGTTTGGTCAGTGAGACTTACGTGTCTGCTGAAGTTCCATAACGCCATAGCTCTGTGAAAGCATTCGGCTAATAACATTAGGCATGGCTTTGTCTGCTAATCTGTGCACTTCCACCAACCACATCCCATTCCAGAGAGGAGCAGAATGTCTAACCTCTGCTCTGCTTAGTGTACATTACACGGGCAATAGTTTGACTTCATCTGGGACTTGTACTGCATGAAGTACAGTAGTAAGTCCTATACTCATGGTCTTAAACAGATCAGTGTGAGAAACCTAGAAACCTCATCATCTTCTCATCTTGCTGATGTAAAATCTTTATCTATGATTAGTTCTTGAACTGTCAGTTTTTGCTAAAAAATTCCTAACTGGGGAAGCTTCCACCACCTCTCTTCTGATAGTGTGTCCCCATTATAACAGATTTCGTCATATGATTTTATTTCCTGAAACCTATTAATCTTACTGTTTTCCAAACTCCCTTTTACTGTTGCTGAATGTTCATCCACATAATCTTTGACTATTGTAATCTCCTTATTCCCAATTAAATTACCAAATATAGACCTCCAAGGGTAGTTTCTGTTAGGAATGTTCTTCCCTTTAAAGGGCGGTTGGAGGAGGTGATACAGAATTTCAGTGATTCAGCAAACAAAATCCAAAGCTTGTGAAACTGTGGATGCAAGACATACTGCCTATATATAGGAGAGTAATAGGCATGTCAGGTGAAGCAGGGGTGAATGATCAGTGTACCCAGAAGGCTGAATGCATTCATAAAGGTTACAATGAGCACATGATGTTGGTAGGGGAACACATGGAAAGGAGTGGTAGGAAAAAAAAACAAGGGGAAGGGTTTATGAATACCAAATCATGAGTGTTGTACTGAATAGTGCTTCCCAGTGCTAGAACAGGTCAGAAGGTAGAACGAGGCTAGTGCCTGTCATGAACTGAAGTTGTCCTATGATGCTGTAATGGAGGGAGGGCTGACACCAGAGGCTGAACCTGCAAAATCACAAAGCTCCCGCACCCACTGTGTGACACACTGAGAGTTAGGAGAACAACAATTCCTAATGTCAACCTCAAGCAAGGGAGCTGTGCAGGGGAAGGGATAAACACGGATTTGCAAACTAGCTGAATCTTAGAAATTGGAGTATGAAACACCAGACTCTTATACATACCTGTCCTGGTCACAAGCAACTAAAGACAGACATCTAACAAATCTGCAAAATCCCATTGACGTTGATTTGTGTGGTATAATATCTGGATGACTCTATGTTAAGCACACTCCTTCATCTTTAAAATGTTCCACACTCACCTCCATCGTGATATCTGATGGGAAAACCAGTGCTCAGAGCTGCCTGCTGAGCCATACACATGTAGCCTGGACTGATATAACCACATAACTTGTTGCTTGCTTGTATTTTGTATGCACGACAAGAAGCCCTGGTACAAAGAATATTGTTGAGAAAAAATTCTCAGCCAGTCTAAATCAGTGGAGCACTGCTAAAAGCAAAGAAATGAAACCAAGTTGCATCAGTTTACATCTGGCTTTCAGTCAATATAAGCAGGAAAAAAAGAAACAGAAATATGGGGATGCTGGTGAAAGAGCCACTAAACCCTACCCAGTTATTATTACAAGGGATTAAACGGACAGTCGACAAGCTGTATGCTAGACATTAGACCCATAGAACGGGGCACATCTGTTAGTAGATTAGTAGAAAAGAAAAAAATGTGGGTAGGTGGATAGAAATGCAGAGAAGAACTCATTCAAACACACTTCAATCCCTCCAATTTTTAAGCCATGTTGGAGAAAAACGGAGGTTTCAGTGTTCTTCAGTCCTCACCCAGGGACATGTCTGCAAATCCCAGTGTAAGCAGAGAAATAGAGGGAGACTGGTCCACAGAAATGTCCTCTCCTTTCCCTTGAAAGTATCTGGGGCATGAAGGCACGTAGAGGAAGAGAGGATGGATTAAATTTGTGCTCTGTCTTCTTCACCTAGCGTCTTTTGCTAGGGCTGTGGAGGAGTCCCTTCATGTGGTCACTCAGATACTCAGACTAGAGCTTGAGACTTCCTTTGCAAGTGCTGGAAGAGAGCAGTTAGGAGGCAAGAGGGACTTTTGCCAGAGGTCATCCCATTTATATGCTGTCCCCGCTCAGGATAGACGGTATATTGCCAGTCTAACCCATAAAGTGCTGGTGAGCTGTGTTGTAGGAGTATGTTACTTGTTTACTAGTTCAACAATGTTTTCTGATCCAAAGATATCATATGTTGCTATCAAGTATTTTTAGTTTGGGCTTCTTAATATCCAGTTCACTTTGCAGTCTTGGTTTCTTCAACTAAAAATAGCTCCGAGATAACAATAGCTCTTAGGTGGTTCCACTTTTTGGATTAGACATGATTTGTTAAAAAAAAAAAAAAAAAGCAACATGTGATGGTAGTTTGGTGCCTTATTCCAGAAGGATCTTGGAGAGATTTACTAGCCTGCACTGAGCCTCACCACCTGCTGCTGTGGTACAGCTCTCTCTCCACTATGACACAGCATTCCTCTTCTTCAAGGACTGTCAGAGCAAATTATCTTTTCTGGTGCACAGATATTTTTTCTGGATGGGATTTTTTTCTTTTTTTTTTTTTTTTTGGTAGGTAGAATGAGCTAGGTTAGAATTTGGCCTGAACACTTAAGTGAAACAGACTTCTAGCTGAGAAAGATCATGGAGGCTTCCTTCACACCCATCCAAAAGGTCAGGATCTCTGTAGTACGTTCTGTCGGTGAGGTAACACCTAGAGGTATTACAGCACTTCTCCCACCTCCCTGTGATACCCAAACAGCACTGACTCAGAAGGGAGGAGCTCTGCCTGCACTGAATCATCATTGCTTTTTATATTTACCCTACAAATTTAAAAGTCACATTCTGTCAAAAATTCTGTTTGACCTGTAAGATCCTAGCCCTGAGGGCTACACCTTCAAAACAATGCAGCAGGTTGTGGTTATTTTTTTTTTTGTTTTGCAGTGCAAGTGGAAGTTTGAACATGTTACCACTTGAACAGTGGGAGTTTCGACAGTGTAGCATCTACACACTCATTGCTGCAACCCAGTAAGGTAATGTGAGGTTTTTAAGCATTCTTATAGCCTTTATTGTCCTCGGTTGGAAAAGACATGACTTTTGCCTTTAAGAAGAAGTAAAAAAAAAACCCTTCTGACTTTGTAATGAGAATAAAAATAGTACTGTTTGGCTCGTTTGTGATGTTTATCCCTTAGACTTAAGTTTCACAGTTCATCTGAGGTGTGAGGTTATGAAGCAGGACACAGAAAACGTGTCATGCTCTAATGCCTCCATTTTCACCTCTGGAAAGGCCCTTTGCTAAGACACTACAGCTGGGAGTATGTTAACAGTACTGCAGAAAAGGTATCACGTTGCCCTTTGCTTAGCCATGTACAAGGATCAAATCGGATTTAATTCTAATGAAGAATTGTATATAAGGCTCAAGTACAGTGCTTGAATTTTCTAAGATACAAAATCTAAACTGTCTTCAGCCCTAAGATAAGCATCCTGCCTATGCAATTAGCGTTTGTCAAGGTCTGTTAATTCTCACTGAGGTTTACCAATTCATTACTTTTTAAAGTTAGAGTCTGAGCAATAATTTTTCTGAGATTTGATAATGTTACAAAGATCTGTTAAGGGATTTAGCAAGGTCAGGTAAGTAAGAATCAGTCCACTTGCTGACTTGATCTTGCACATTGCCTTCCCACTGGGAACTGCAAGTATGTTGCAGTGCACTGTCCACTGAGGGAATTTGGAAAAAGGTAAGAAATTCTGGATCTACTGCAGGAGTGTGTCTGGGACCTTGGTGAGGTCTGTGCAAAACTGACTGACTGTCTGATCTGTACATATTCTGCCACGTGAATAAGCCTGGTCTAAGTAGGATTGCCTCACTTCAAAGCACTGTAGTAATTTAGGGACCTAGAGTGAAATATCATTAAGTCAGAATTATGGAAGAAACTGGATTCCTGCACATGGAAAAACGGGATTTTGCTAGACTGGTGTGCCAGCTGCTGTCATATACAGACTGTCATGTATTCCATATTGAAAGCAGGTGTATTAAATGAAATAACAAGATAATAACAAAACCTTTGTATTAAAGCATATTTTTTTTAAACCTCCCTGGGAAAAACCTTGTTCATTTCAGCCTATCAGCTCTTTCCTTGGTATTTATTTTTCTCTGTTCATCTTTGAAACTCAATAAGGAAATAAAATACCAACATAAATAAATGAAGAAGAAGGTTTCTCAACACAAATAAGCTAGACAAAAGAAACAGAACACTAGAGAATGTTTACTTATTCATGATATCTTCATGAATGCCATACTTTGGAGGGAATGGGAGATTTTTGTTCATGTCTGACTCTCAAGCGTGTTAATCAGGTTTTATTAAAACGGGTGTGGAGGACAGTTAGCTTGGAAAAACTAGGAAAGCTAAATGCAACCACATTAGAAGTTCGTGTGAAGTACTAGCGAGTAAGAGGAATTGTTTAAAGTAGATATTATATATGCAGGAGGATGGGAAAATATTTTCATAATCTTATTTAAAGAGAGGAAATCTTTGTGAAGGGATGCATGGTTGTGTAGTGGAAATGCAGAGTTGGTTTGTTCTGTCCATTTCTCTGTTCTGTAAAAGTTTTCTCTGTCCGGTGTAAGTTTTAGTAGTTTTGTCTGTGCTGTCATCCTGTCTGATAGGCATCTTCTTAAGCATGTGGGAAGGCCTCTTGAAAATAATGAAGTTTCTTATAATGAGTTCAGTAAGTGTGTGTTTTCAAGATCTCAGAGTATCTCTGCGGTTCACATCGATACTGCCTCTCTCTCTGTGACTGTTTTGCGTTAGCGTGTAGCACGGGGAGTTTTGGCTTGGGGTTTCTCTGTACTGCTGTGACCCTGGAAATGTCAGGAAAACAGTCCTAAAAGTGAAATCCAGGTATTATGCAACACTTTTCTCATCTGGCCGATTGAGAATTGACAGCAAAGTACGAGAAGATAGAAGCAGGGAAAACCAACCCGCTGTACTGGCAGGGGTATAAATTAAAATGTCAGAACAGTGCTTGCCATGTGAAATTTCTCAGAGCTCCATCTTTGCAATATGCTGCATAACTTCTCTTACCACAGAAGTTTAGGGACTCGGGTCGTGTCTAGCTGTCTTGAAGTCTAAACTTAGCAGAACCGTGCTGCACCTCGTAGGATCGGGTTCAAGACTACACTCACTAGAGCCTGTTTGCTGTGTATGGTC
Organism: Tringa tobata; assembly: GCA_033628505.1. Lineage (NCBI taxonomy): Eukaryota > Metazoa > Chordata > Aves > Charadriiformes > Scolopacidae > Tringa > Tringa tobata. The sequence continues at coordinate 7,633,815 of JAHREE010000131.1, forward strand.
TGTCTAATGTCATTTCAAGTTATCTGATAGCAGTTCTTAAAATGCTGGCAGTTTCCATGCTGTTAGGCAAATGAGGCTTAGAAGAATTAACATATATATGGTCAGTGACACAATACGGAGCAATGTATGTGTTTTTCATTAAGTGGTTTCTTGGGGTATCTTCTTCTATCCCCAGGATTCCTTTGCATTTATTTACATTTTCATTATTCTTTTTTAACAGCGTGTGCATTAGAAAACAAATGTCAGATAACCCTGAATTGCAGTTGACACCCCATTAACAAACAGCCACATTGAGGGTGGGGATACCCTCTCAGTGCTTATTGACGGGGGGAAAGGGAGTTTATTCTTTCATATAGGACAAGTCTGGCAACATTTAATTCTACTAGAAATATTTGCTGTATTAATAAAATGCCAAAAGTCCAGCTGTAAGCTCCCAGAGCAGCCTGGGCTAATGTGATGCTGCTGCTGGTGCTGATGTGGGTGAGAGGTCACCAGTTTCCTTTGCTCTCTCTGCTGTCCCCGGAAGGTGACTTGTGTCAGGAGGGGAAAGCTGAAGATTAGAGGGAGAAGTAGGCATAGCAGCTGCAGCATTTTGTTACTGTTTTTTCTAAATGCCTTATTTCAACTACGGCTCTATTGCTAGTGTGAATTTCTTGCATTGATGCAAAAAAAACAAAAATCCAACCCAAATTTTGCAAATCAGAGGGTAACCATGCGTTTCCTTTGCTCTGGCATCTTTGTGCAGCTCTGCTGCAGTTGTGGTTGTGTGAAGGGTGCGGCTTGAGCTTTACAAACCTAATGCCTCTCTTGCATAAACAGATTTCTCTTCTGTTCTCCGAAATACTGCATTATTATCATAATAAATAAATAAGTCTACACTGGAGAGTGATCTCAGTCTAAACGGACACATGTGAATAGACACAGATAACTGTGGAGAGACACTTAAAGATCCATATTAACTATTTACTTGTTTGTGTAAGGTCAGGCACACTGGCAGTTCCAGAGGCTGATTTCATACAGAGCCCTGGTTGATAGCAGTGTCTAAAAAAAGGTGTCAGCTCCCACTGAAGCTTCTCCCATAACTGGGGCAATCATAAGAGTGTGTGTTTTTTGCCTCTCACCCTAGCGCTAACGTGGATTCTTGCACAGCTAACAAGACAAGTGAACTAACTTCTCTAACAGCCAGGGCATGGGGAAGATCTCTTTTTTCTGCCAGAGAACTGTTTTCATGGAACTTTTACAAACTTAACTGTCTCTGAGAACTGACCTCCTTTGCTGCATTTGGTTGACACTGCCAGTGGATTTTCTAGTCATTAAGGGAAGGGAAAGAAATACCTGGACAGACGGACAGACACTGTGACCACGTTACCTTTGAGACAACTGTTTAAAAAAAAATCAGGAAGTAAAACCACAGGGAAAACATAGGCCTGTCCTGGAAATGCCCACTCATTTGGCAATGGGCAAGATTGGTGTTTGAAACCATTTAAAAAATGTTGGTTTACCTATCTAAGAAAGAAAAAGGAAAAGGAAAAAGAAAAGGAAAAGGAAAAGGAAAAAGGAAAAAGAAAGAAAGGTCAGAAAACCCCTTGGTATCTTTGAGCTCCACCAAAATGCAGACAAGCTCACAAAACCCTCTGAGATATCTACAATCCACCAAAGACCCAATCCACAAATCATGGCATTTTCAAAACTCCAAGGAGGCTGTGGCCATGTTTGGCGAGTCCAGAGGCTATGCACGGGCATGACTTGGACATTTCTACCATGTACTGCACGTAGGGCCTCATTTTTGTGATTGACATGGCCAGGAGCGTATTTTGCAGATGGGGTCTGGCAAAGTGTCAGCACCTTTAATTTTCTATTTTTGCTTAATGTGGACACAGGGGTCAGCCAAGACTGTCTGTTGAAAACAGCAGGTTGTTTTGTGCCATCATTTTTCTAGCCTTGCTTTCAGCTGATGTTAGTGGTGAAGGAGTCACTTTAATATCTGAATATGGAGTTGGAGCCCATGGAATTTCTCAGTGTAGCAGAGGCTCTCGCTGAACGGGGGAGGCAGGAGTGCGGTAAGAAGAAGGGAAACCAATGGATCCCTGTTTCACGTTCTTAATAATTTTTAAACTAGTGTAAAACGCTACTGAAAAGGGACCTTTGTCTGAAATACTTGGACGTTACATTTAACGTCTTACTCTGTAGGAACACGTTCAATACAAACAAATAAAGAAAAGCCCGACAACTTTTGCCATTGTTAGGAACATGGGGAGGCCATTGCTGATTAGAAGCAAAACTACATTCAGGAAATATTTGTTGCCATAGTGACCGTATTTAGTTGATTCCTTTTTCTGCTTTACAGATCTGATTTAATTAATTCAGATATTTATAAATAGCTTCCCATGGGGCCAAAACTAATGGCTGCAAAGTAAAGTTGCAAAGGTTTTGGATGTGCAGCTCTGTACAGACAGATGGAGATCCCACTTCAGCAAAGCAGCTAATGTGAGCACACAGTTTTAAGCGTTACATCTCCATCAACAGAATTGTGTGGGTGCTTAAACTCATACATGTGCTGAAATAGTCTGCTCAATAGACCGCAGATAGTGAGCATTTCCGTTTTAAACTTTGTGGTTTGTTTTGATCTAACTTTCATAAACTCCAGTGTTAATAACTCCTTAAGTAGTTACACCATTAGTCATACTAGGAGTGGCCAGTTGCTTACCCAGCAGTTGCTGTGAGCATTAGAGGAAATATGGGCATATACACCTTTCATGTTTTCATGTTCCGGGGAAAACGTTTCATGGGAAATGGTTGAAACGTATGGATTTTACACTTGCCTAAAAGGGATTTTTTCTGGAAGCGTGCAAATTGAGCATGCAGTATGTTTAATCTCCAACAGTTCAGGTCCCTTCAGTAGGAAATTCTCTTCCTCATAGTCAGGTGCCCAAAGTCTTGCAGCTACTCTGCGTCATTCGCTTAGAATATGAGTTCCACATCCTTTGACTCTGTGTTGTCCCAGGTGTTAATTCTGCCTTGTAAATGCAATTGCACAGTCAGTTTGGGAGAGAAACACGCAAGAGGAAAAGGTTAAAGGATTTACCATTCCTGCTGTTTTTCAGAGGTTTTATCCCCTCCAGTAAAGCATGGCATATGCAACTGGTTCTTTCCACATTTGGCACATCAGGGGGCATTAGCATGTTGTCCAGCATCAGGACAGTAAGGGACAGCGGAAACTGGAGGAACAGAAAGGGAAAAGTCCAGAAGCAATTTAAAAATTACAATGACATAAATTGCCATCTGCAAAGACAAATAGTCAGAAAACTGGTTGACACCTCTATCATCATCTTTATCCTTACTGCTTTCACGTCTTTTCAAACCATAGTTTGTATCAGACATTTGACACCTTTCCTAGCCTTCTGCACTCAGGCTTTTCTAAAATCTGGCTTTTGCATTGCAAAACTGTTTTTGTCCAAGAGTCAGAATCCAGGTGG